>WNWK01010018.1:0-72833 GCA_009830355.1 Cherax destructor
ACAAAAGACGGTATGGCCCGCCTCAGGGTCATCTTGAGGGTAAAGGAACCTTCCGGGAATCCCTCATAGATTCCTTCAGTCCATCATCCCATCGTTGCATAGTGGATGACTCCATAATCCTTGAAAACATGCCAGATGTCTTGCTCATCCGCTTCGAACGGCAAATTACGAATTTTGACATATGTATAGTGCTTAGAAACATCTTTGAGTTTCACTTCCAAGGTAGCATTGATAGGCATGCATACTTCCTCATATTTCTCCACCAACCTCTCATAAACGCCGGTGGACGACAGTTTCATGAAGATTCTTGTACTCCCATTGAGCGCAATCCCATAGATGTCCTCATTATCTAATCCATAAACGTCTCGTAGAACGGTGGGCAAGATAACAGCTGCCGTCGAAGGGTACACAGCCCCTTTTACCAACTCAACACATACAGTGTTTATCCTCCGTCTGAACGCCGTCGCCATTTTGTAGTGAAAATATCCAAGGTCTCTGTTGTCACCACCAGAGGCCAGCACCAGACAACCTGCTGCGGCGAGAGCTGGGCGACGAATGAAAATGTAGTCAATCATAAATGACCTTCACCAGTCATCGCACGGATTCCAGTAATTCCGTTTTTTTTTTTTTTTTTTTTTTAAGTTTTGCTATATGGATTCATTTGTCGGCACACAAATTAAACTTAATGGGAACTATCCTGGCCTTAAGATGCATTAATCATTAAATACTGAAACCGTTAAGAAGAGGCAGACCGAAGTTTGTTCAACGGGACTCAAAGTGCATAAATATTTCACACATGAACAATGAGCAAATGTGCACTTATACACTTTAATTTCCCTCTCTGCCGTTGATAAATTAGGAGGCAGCTTTTTGAAAGTTTGATGGAACGCCACTGAGGGTTTAGCAAGTTATCCCAGCCATTCCAGGATGCCTGAATTAAGTTCAGCATCTTTAGTCATATCGCACTGGCACATTCCAGTTGTTTTAAGAACTTTACCCTAGCGACCCGACACCTGCCTTAAAAAATTGAAACCTATCGGATGAGGCCTCGAGTTATGAGCAAGAGAGGGTTTGAATATGAATGGGACTTACACATGAATCAATAAGGTTGTCAAAGCTTATTAATTGGGTAGCATTGAGAATGTTAATGGGTTTGCTTTTGAGAAGGCTCTGCCTAGTATGGGCCAGTAGGCCTGCTGCAGTGTTCCTCCTTTCTTATGTTTAAAAAACAAATGTTGGAGAAAAGTAAAAACAAAAATCTGACCTCTAACAGGTCCTCATTTGAAGATACCTAACTAAGCCTGATAACATTTGACAAGACCTGGGGTGACATGATAACATTATACGAAATGCAGAATGAAAATAATAGGGAGGACATGGACAGGTGTTCGAGGCAGGAAACAGGAGTACCCCAGCTCAGCTAAGGGTTAAAAAAAATTAATCATCAGGATATTGGACGTGGTAGAAGCAGGATCCATACAAAACTTTAGGAACAGGCATGATAGGTCACGAAGCCTTGAGAGACGGAACTCCGTAGTGGCCAGCAGAGAGGCAGAGCCAGGACCTGAGACATGACTTGTACTCACCTCGTAAAGGTGAGTGCATATAGGAGGGACTGAGGAACACACACACACACGTACACACACACGTACACACACACACGTACACACACACACGTACACACACACGTACACACACACGTACACGTACACACACACGTACACACACACGTACACGTACACACACACCAGGGAGAGTTATTCACCCCAGGCATCGTCCACCAGCTGCTTATGAGCTTAATTAAAGTGCCACGCGAGAAGTGAGTGGCTTAACAGGCAGATATTGTCTAGTATATTGTAACTCCTTCTCCCTCGCCTCTTGCTGATGCTGGTGGTGGTGGTGCTGGTGGTGGAGGTGATGGTGGTGCTGGAGGTGATGGTGGTTGAGGTTGGAGAGGTTCTAGTGGTGTTGATACCGTGGGGTTATACTTACGCCTGGGGTGGTCCTGGTTGATGCTAAGGGCCGATAGAGATGCAAGTGTTAAGGGAGAGTTATTGGTAGTAATGCAGGTGCTGAGGGGAGGTACCTTAGTGATGATGCATGTGCTGGGAGGCGGTGCTGGCGGTGGTGCAACATGAATGGTGCTGTTCATAGGCGCTGGTGCTGGGGTTGGCCATCTCTGACTTCAGCAGTCTTCATTAGGTTGTGGCAAGCTTCATTGTATTGCAACTCACTTCATTACAGATCCTTACGGATGTTTAAAGATGCTATTATATTTGTCACCAAGTATTGGAATGATGTGCAGAAATCATTCACTAAAGTAATTCAAAGTATGAGACTCGATCAGAAGGCTGAAATTAAGTTTGTGTTATTATGAAACTTCCTAATTTATTTTAATGCAGAACCATTCTCCACTAGTAGGTTTTCCTGAGATTTCCACAGCTTTGCCATGGTTTTTACTTTTCCAGTGACAACCACACTCGTTAAGTACTTTTTCAAAACTGAAAATATTTATAAATTATTGGCGAAGTTGCTCGAGTCAGTAACATTTACATGTATGGTCATGTTTCTAGATTGAGAAGTTCTCTCTAAAATCTTCTCTCGGAAAATAATCATTTTAAATGAACTGAAAGCACGGAAGAAAGATTTTTTGAAGACAGTTTTTCTTATATTTTAAATTTCATTTGTATATATTTTCTGATATTGTGTATACAATTAATTTTTTTTTTTTTTTTTAACATATACCCATCACTCTTGACATATATAAGATTCAATACATCTATTTTTTTTTTAAACACCCCAATGAGAGGACTGCACTTAACAACCGAAACCAAAACCAACCCCACCCGATACACGAAACCCCTTACCCTACACCTCCCAACCAACCTCACTCACACCTCAAACAACCTGAAACTAAACCCTCCCCCCACACGTGCATACTGCAACCGCAACCCCCCCCCCCACCTTAAACAAAAAACACCTCACCCGCCAAACCCCTCCCCCCCCACAACCACACCAAAACCCCTTATACTTAGCACAAGCCCTAAACACCCCCCCTCTCCACTCCTAACAACTGTTGCATTGTCAAAACCCTATATGCAGCCGGAAATTTAGAAACCCAAACCCTGCAATAAACCTCCCTATTCTTACATTTTGTTCTATAAATCCCCGCAGCCAAAGCATGAATTAAAACCTCGCTATCTGAACCCCTCATACCCCATGACAAAAACACAAACTCTAACATTATATAAACCAAAGCTCTATGTACTTCCTCCCCACACACCCCAAAGTCCAAACAAAGCGCCTTTAACACTGAAACCTCTCCCCAATCAACCCCAACACCCCCAATCCAAACCCTCACGCGCCCCTCCTCACAAAATATACCACGTGAAATGCCGTTTCCCATTCACCACACCTATCGCAAGACCCATCCCCTGTGACTCCCATCTCGAACAACTGAGCTTTTGCCGCCAGTATCCCATTTAAGAATCTGTAACCTGTTTCTCTCACCCTAGGCCTCACCTTCACCTTTTTTAACCAACCCCAATACTCTTCCAATTATACAATGGATACACCTCCACTCCCCGTACTATCTTCTCCCTCACACATGCCCTATCCAATCTGCTTACTCTCTCACTCCCCGGGTCCCTCAACACCAGGAGTACCCGTAACACCGCCTCACACTCCCTAAGCTCCCTACCCCCCCCACCACTTCCTAACCTCACCAATTACTGCACCCACCCTTCTACCCCTCAGCTCCCCCTTCATCATAAATTCCTGCTTTACAAACACACTTTTCAACCTTCTCCTCAACGGAATCAAACCCATCCCACCATTTTTAACACTTGTCTCCACCACCTCCCTACTCAACCAATGCCTTCCATTCCCCCAAATAAACCTAAGCACTCCCTTTTGTAGCCTTCTCACATCAGCATCTAATAATGGATAAACAGCCACTCTAAACCACAATTTACTAAAAGTTAAAACATTAATGACCACCACCCTTTGCAACAGCATTATGTCCCCAACTCCTCAGCCCCTCATTCGCTTCAAAGCCGAATCCACCACTTCCCCCGAATTCTTCTCTCTTGCTACCCTGCCATCACTACAAAACACTATCCCACAGACTTTTAAAGTTTCTACACATTGCCAACCCTCCCTTAAACCCAACGTTCCCCCACTCCAACTACCTACCTCTAATAGGTGTGATTTACTTCTATTAACCCTCATTCCTGTTGCCTGACCAAAAAGCTCCACCCAACCTCTAACTCATCTCAAACTCTCCTCTGTCTTTATTAACAACGTAGTGTCATCTACATAACCTACTATCCCTGCCCTATCCTCCCCTATGTCCCCTTCTACCCTTAAACCCTCATCTACTACCCTATAAAAAGGATCTTTGAAACAAGCAAAGAGGAGCTGTGACAGAGGACATCGCTGTCTCAGTCCCCTTTCCATGTTCACCGCCCACCCAACCATCCCATTTATTTGTATCCTCATCAACGCCTCTGCATATAAAGTTCTTACCCATCCTACAATTTCTTCTCCAAAACCTAGCCTTCCTAAGATATCTAACAGCACCCCCCTATTCACCCTGTCATAAGCCATCTGCCAATCCAGCCCCAACACCCCCCCCTCCTGATTTACTTCAATAAACTCTTTTATTCTACTGTGACCGTTCCTAAAACTTCTCCCTGGTATCCCAAATTGTCCCTTGTGCAACATATTCCCTAAACCTCTCTTGATTCTATTAGCCAAAATCAAATATCTTATAGTCAGTACACATGAGCACAATAGTCCTATAGTCCTTAAACCCCTTTGGTGTTTCACATTTAGGCACTAACACTACAACTCCTGTCCTAACTGACTCCTCCATTACTCTTGTCTCCCTCAAGTCATTGAAGACCCTGGCTAGCACCCCTCTCAGCACCTGCCAGTATTGCATGTATACTTCCCCCGGTAATCCATCTATACCTGGCGATTTTCCAGCCCTTAACCCTATAACCGCCTCCCAAACTTCTTCTTCCGTTATGTCCCCCTCTATTGCCTTCCTATCATCCTCATTCAATTTTCTATTAATTCCCCCTAATAATTGGACACAAGCCCTCTCATCCCTTTCCTCTTCTGCAAACTTCCTACCAAACCAACACTCCGCATAACCAGTCATCCCCTCTGTAGTTTGCAACACTCTTCCCACCTCATACCCCCCCCCATCTCCTCTTCCACCTCTACAGATGTCAGCAACATACCCTGTCTACGCTTCTGAAATTGCCTCAACACCACCGCAGACGCCTTATCCCCCCTTAAAACCTCCTCCACCCCACTTCGTACCCGTAAAGCGTGAAACCTCTCATACTGAATGTCTTTCAGAGCCCCTCTTACTCCCTCAACACTTTCTGCATGCCTTCCCCTGCCTTCCCCACCATAACTATCCCTCAATAAACCCTCTAAATACCTCTGGTAACCATACCTATATCGAGCATCCTCCCTTCCCACCTTCTCAAAGTACTCCTTTATCCCCTTCTTCCCACACTCATTCCACCACCTCGCCGCATGTACTACACCCCCCCCTCCACAGACCCTCCCACCATCCCTCAAAATTCACCATCCCCTCTACCCTATTAAACATTGCCACGTTAAGTTTCCAATAACTCGAGTATACCCTCACAGCCCCTTCCCAACCCGCTTGCATCAACACACCCTTGTGATCTGAAAAACCTACATCCAAACATTCCACTTTCTCAACCCCTACCGCTCTCGAAACATAAATCCGATCCAATCTAGCCGCATAATTGCCCCTAAAATAAGTGAATTCTACAGGCTTGCAATCGACGACAACCCCCACAGCATCCAAAACTTCCCGTAAGATCCTCAAAACACTACCTGTTCCTCTCGGCTCCACGTCCCTAACCCTAATAATGCTGTTCCAGTCTCCCGCAATGATGACCACCTGCGGCAGACCCCTGAAAGCATAAATTAATTCATCCCTCACGAATTGTTCCTTGACCCTATTTTTCGAAATCGCCGGCATATACACTCCAATAAAACTAACTTGGACCTTCCCCCATTGACCATCAACCCTCACCACTCTCCCCCCTCCCTCTTCCCATGACTGCAAGACAAAAGGGCACGTGTCCCTAATACCCACAACCACACTCCCCTTGAACAACTCAGAACCTCCCACAAAACACTGATATCCTTTCAACTTCAAATCCCACCCACACCTATAATTGTGCTCTTGAAAAAACACTACATCTACCCTGTACCTAATCAATGTCACTTCTACCCACTTTCGTTTGGCCTCATTTTTAAGGCCATTCACGTTCATACTTAAACACCGGAAGGTAACGGTTGAGGTTTCCCTTTTGGTTTCGGTTGTTTTCTCTCCAAAGTTATACCTGTGACCCCTCGTCTCCCACCCTTCCTGTCACCTTCCATCCCCCCTTTACCCTTATCACCCCCACTACCTCTAGCTATTGTCTGTTGTCCAACTACAACTTCAGACCAAATTTTCTTACCAGGTCTCTGTGCTGGTGTGAGGACATCATTACCAGCCTCCTCACCAGTTCTCTTCCTAGATTCTTCCCTGTCTCTCTGGTCCTCATTTACCTGCTCATTGTGCACCTCCACCTCCACCTGTATGACATCCAACACAGCTTTACCACACCCCTCACCTGCTGCCTCACCACCACCCACCTTTTCCTGGTTCTGCTCCAGAACCCCAATGCCACACACCTCACTGGTTGACCCCTTCAAGAATCTCATTGAAATCCCTCAAAATCTCAGCCTCCTGACCAGTTATACCTTCCTCTTCTGTGTCTGGCCCAGTCTTTTCCCCTTCTGACACCTCCACCTCCATGCTCTTCCCACTCATCCTTTGTTCCTCCATCTCCGCTCTGTCCACATCCACGCTCCATGATGTCTTCTCTTCTCCCTGCATCGCTGCACACTCCATGCTTCCTGTTCCATCCTTCGTTGCATTCCTTACTTCGTATCTCTGTCGCTGCTCTGCTCCACCTCGATGCCAATCCTCTCTCCTTTGGCTACACTCAGCAGCCAAGTGCCCCGGCTTTCCACACAGTCGACATGTCCTCACCTGCCCTGGGTATGTGACGTACACCTGTGTGCGAAAATTCTCCATAAGTACATAAGAGGGAATAGGTTTCCTCAAGGAAATTTTGATGGAGTATGTTCCCTCTAAAACGCCAGCATATAAACCCTGCGCCCAGTGTCCTATGTTTACAGCATGTATTATGCCATAACTCTTAAATACATCTTTAATATCCTCTTGTCCGGATTCAAAGGTCACATTATGCACCTTAATCCACTTAAAAGTGGCAGAAACATCTTTCAAACATACCTCTAGGCCTTGATGTACCACTAACTTTTTCTCCTGGTATGTATCGACGACTCATTGATAAGCTGCAGTGCAAGCTAATTTGATGAAGATCCTCCTTGCACCGTTTAATGAAATGCAATAAATCTCCTCATGCGATAATCCAAAAGTGTCTCGTAGTATTGCAGGCAGTAGAACCTCTGCATTAGACGGATATATGGCACCCTGGACCAAGTCAACACAGACCGTATTCACTCTCCTCCTGTAACTGACGTCCATTGTTTGAAAATGACGTTGCCTCTAGCTGCCGCCAGGGAGCACCACCAGCACACCCGCACACAACTAAGGGTGGGCGTGGAATCCTTATACAATTAATTGAATGAATATACTTCATATATTTCTGTTTTTTTCCTATTCAATTTTTTTTTCAGAAAGCAACAGTTAATAGGATTTCAAATCAACTAAAATTGTAGCGAGGATAGGCTACCTCAGCACATCTTAGCAGTGGGAAGAATAACTAAAGTTTCCTCATTGTCCATATTGTGAGGGAAAAGTTTAATAGATAGGAGAAGTGAAAGTATAAATGTATGTTGATGGTAGTTTAAGGCAGTCTGCTTGTTAAGGCAGGGATGAGTGACTAGCTCCTGCTATCCCCCCATTTCTTTTTCACCCGGTGGGAGGTGAAGTGTGCGTCTCCGACCTGTGGATAATCACTTCACTAGCAGCGCCCAATGCATCTAAGTATTCGTTCTGCTCCTGTCAAACTTATTTTGGAATTGTTTGTCTTAAGAGCTTCACTCTTATTTTGGGGTTTTGGACTTAAGTTATTCCTGCCTTGAGTTGAATTTTCAGTAAGATCATTTGTTTAATCCTCTCCATTTCTTTTAAAAGCTGTACGCCTATCGTGTGAGTGATTTATCGAGTGGTGTGTAACTGTTGTTTTTCATTCTAGTCTGGATTGTCGGCTAGGGTCATCCGGCACAGGCAGACATTGATGGAGATAGCTCTCACTAGGGTCAAGAGACGTAGCTAGACCTATCTACCTACACTGGTCCGACCCCCACCCTTCCACCGGTAGTCAAAACCTTTAACTCAGTTACACATCACTTTCCAAGTGGCAACTACACCAGCATTCCTGGTGTGTTGACGGGTTACTTACGGACCTCAACGTATCATCTTGTGGGAACCTTCGTCTGTTTAGCCACGTCCAGCTGTGATTTCTCCCCCCCCCTCATCAACAACGGCTTTGAGTTCCAAGAATCATTCAAAGTTCTGTGTCAAGAACATCGGCACAATACCATTCTACACCCAACATCTGTATATAAATTAGCTTTGAATCACGTATTATTTATATATTTCATTTTTCTTCAAATAGGATTAATTTCATGTTTAATTGTTTTATATTATTGCCTGAATTTTTATAGTAAGTGTTTATCTTCTCATGTTATTATTATTTTCCATTTATTTATATAAGGAGGAGCCAGCCATGTTAAATACTTAGGATATGACAGGGCTGAGTAAATCTTCACAGTATTAACAATATTATCATATTTATCTCTAGTCGGAAATATAAATTTCCATTTTAGTTTTCTGCATAGACAACCTATTATTAGGTGCCATGCAAGTTTGTTTTTTTTACAATAATAAAAACAGTTTTCTTTCACTAATTCCTTAAAAAAAAAATCAACAGAAAACATATTTCCTCCATATATTTCCAAGTATATATCTTCTATGGATAAATAAGCTGCATCTCATGTGTTTGATATACAGCAGTACTGTTATTACTGTTTATAGTATTATGCACTGTAGGCCACAGTAATCATCACTCCTTTCATAAATTAGATTTTGTATTTCACCCTAAACTTGTTAATGTGGCATCCGACATATCGTAATTCAATATTTTTTTTTTATCTCAGTCCCTCTTCATAGAGTAGCTACGCAGACATACTATATTTAAACCACCTAAGGTCTTTTTTTCTTAACAGACATTTAGCCAATGTTTCACACTGCCAGTGTGTGTGCCAACACATACTCAAGCATATCTTAATCTATATTACTCATACTTTTCAGTAATTTTGTTTTAGGAATACTGTCACTACATCTAAAATTTAACTGATAACCCCATTTACAATAATCCATAATAATACAACAAAACTCCCCATGTGATCAAGTTTTTTTTTATATGTATTACCACTAGAGAATGTTTTGAATGAAAATACATATTTATATTCTTACTATAAATAATTTTTTTAACCAACTTCTTTTCTTTAAACATTGTTTAAATGACTCCAACTCCTGAGTGAATTCTTCGTTATCAGTATTTGAGCCATTTTTAATACATATCCCCACATTATTGTGTTGTCCATGACATTATGTTTTTCTAATAAAGTTCAAATAAATAATGACATAGATTATCAGACCATCCACTTGCATGTCGGTCAATATCCACCGCAACTTTGCCTTTATGCATCCAATCTCAATAATCTGATTAACCACCTCACTAAGTGTTTCTCCTTTATGTAAACGCTGTCACATATATTCTAGTATCAGAAATTTTAAACAGTTGCATTTATAATTATATTAGATAATCTCCCTGTATTAAGAAGCAACACCATCGACTGACTCCTACCTAAGAAATTCGAAACAAGAGAGGAAACCTCATCATTCAAAAATTGGTTAGACAGACCACCATCTCACATTTCTACCCTTCAATCATGCTGAAACAGGTTACATCCACCTTGCGCTCCCCCCCCATCCTCTCCCTCACCACCTCATTGTCACACTAAATCAGATTATACCCTGTCAGCCAGTGCACCCTTCCCACTGCCCCCCCCCCTTACTTCCTCAATCACGTTGCCTCTGACTGAACTCCCCGACTCAAGAATCTTCAATGCTCACTCACACAAGTTCAGTTTCATAATTAGCTAAAATCTTGCACAATATCTGATAAATCATTAATTAAATGGTTGCCAAAAATTATTCAAAAGCACCAACAAAACATAAATTTTATATATAAAAGTCTTTCTAGCAACTCTACCCACCCTACGCACATAATATGACCCTCCCTATAACTTTACAGTGCACTATCCCCGATATATAGTTTTCAGGTTTTAGTATTTTAGCCTACTAAAATCACTCTATACGTCAATATTCTAGTTACTCTTTACTCGTTTTATGATAAATTCCACCGGATTATATTAATTTTCAGATATATTTTACCAGGTTCATTACGAATTTTATTCTATCTCCTTCTATCAGTACACGTATTTCCACATAACGCTTTCAGACTTACTGTATATACCCTATGTTTACAGTGAATCCTAACCTAATACACATATTTTTGGCCATATCTTCATGGGGATGTGGAGAAGAATTGTTCCTCCGTTAGGCATGCATGTCGTAAGAGGCGACTAAAATGCCGGAAACAAGAGGCAAGTAACCCCTTCTCCTGTATAAACTGCATTTATTTGATTCTACTTCTGTCTACCTATATGCATCAATACCATGCTCTTAACCCTAGTTTGGCACAAATCCAACTAGAATATTTTAATTTTTATTGCATTTCTCTAAATGTTTTGAATACATTTAATCCTACCACCATCTATCCGACAACCACCATCTATCCTGATTACCCCTTTTCGCCTTAATTTCCTAACAACTCCTAACAGGAGATAGTGATTTTAATTTATTCCTCGTTGTTTTCTTTAGTTTTATTTAAATCGTTCTCAATATATATCAGTCTTAACATTGCTTTCCCAATATATTCAACATTTATCAGTTATTATTATTTTTGTAGAAAATTTGGATTTTCCTAAATTCAGCTTGTTTAAATTTGAAAAATATAATAATTACATATTAAAATGTGATGCTATTTGGGCTTTTCGAGAAATTTCGAGTGAGGGGGGGTGTAGAACAGCTGCTGAGTGACGCCGGAAAAGGGGGAAGACGCCATATTGAATTTAATGTGTGAACACTATATGGAGTTATGCAATGTAATCAGGAGTTCTCAAAGGTCAATTCGGGTTTTTCGGCCTGAATTTGTAATTGGAACCCCTGCTGAAGAATTGGGACAGGAACTTTGTGGAGCCTCAAGAATTATGTGTAGAATAATTTAATGTCAAGTCTAGCTTTTTGTGAGAGTGGTAGGGAGTGGGCATCGAGGGAGTGACAGTTCGGCGACCTGCTGTGACTAAGTCAACTTACCTCGCCCAAATTACTTGCAGGTAATAATTCAGGTAATGCCCTGTAGACCTGCAAGTAATTTACTCACATAATAATAATAATTCACAATAATTATTATAATCATGGGGAGCGCTAAATCCATAGGGATTATACAGCGCCTGTAGGGATGGGGGGAATGGAAGGTACTCAGGCTCAATTCATTGAACTGGGGCACAGATGCAATTCCCTAGATCAAGAGCCCCTCACCAGCATCAAGGAAACTCTCTTGAGGGGAATATTTATCAATAAATCTGAATTTCTGTAGTCCTTATAATTACGGAGTTTATCCAATATTTTCATTAATTCCTAGTTATTTTTTTAATAAATGTTTATATAATCACTGAGTTTTAGCAAAATTCCGATTATTACTATAGCCAACCCTCCTTATATTATCCATCCAAACTTAACCTGCCTTGACGTAACCATACCTAACTTAATTTTCATTTAATATACAGAGTTTACACCGGAGATTAGAAACTGTTTTCAGTACATTTTTATATAAATACTGAGTTTTACAAACTTTCCCAATATAGGTTAGGTAAGGTTTGTCAAGAAACATTTTCCTGACGTGGGTCTTAGTCAGGTTATGACCCGCCGTTGGAGCTTTTGGTCATCTGACCGAGGCCTTCCGCTGGCTTACCGGTTCACCCCTTTAGAAATTATGGTCACAGTTATAACCATTTTTTACCCTGATCCTTTTTCCCAATATAGTTAGAGAAAATCTATTACCCATCCAACACTATTCCAATCCACTGTATACGAGAACATATGTTTTCCTTCATTAAGTTCATCTTCCCTTCCCTTGTTGGTCTGAACGGCCAATGATCTATAAACAGGTCATGAGGCCTAGAGCACAGTTTTGATGTCTCGGTATACGGGCACTGTGGCATGCAGAGATTACGTAACCTTTATTCAGCGCATGTCACACCTTCATAAAAGGCTACCTTCCCAACCAGCGAACCAGGCACTAAGGATCTGATAATCGGGGCCCCATCATCAGATCAGTACCTAGGTTTAGCCAATCATAATGTGGATCTGGCAATTGTAAAGGTGACGTGGTTACCATGCACGTTTTTACCATTGTCATTTCAATCTGTGTTTGTTGATGCAGGGTTGTCTCTTGGCTGCTGTTTTGCCTTGACTACCGTGGCGTGCACTAATACCTATTTTGCTATATATAGTGTACATACTTTGTATAAATCTATATATACTTTGTGAAGGAAAATACAATTCAAAGTTTTTTCTACTTTGTTTATTTTGCTCCAAGCTCCCTTTTACAATCAGGATAACAGGCCTTGAGATCCTGAGGTTGTAATATGGGTAGCCTGTCCGAGAGCTGGAGCTGGACTTAGAGCAGGAGCTGAGCCTAGAGTTGAAGCTGGAGCATGAGCTAGTCTTTGTATAATTTAGATAGCTTGCTATCTGGCATTGCGTAAGCTTTGCCAACGCTTCACAAATTTTGTGTGTCAACTTTGCATTCGCTTCACTATGGTCAGCCTTGCTATTGAGTGAGTATTCTACAGTTGGCTTTGCTATTGTGTGTCAGCCTTGCTATTGTGTGTGCGTATTCTACAGTTGTCTTTGCTATTGCGTGTCAGCCTTGCTATCGTGTGAGTATTCTGCAGTCGTACAGTGCATAGCGGTTTGAGCGTGTTGCAAACGGCATGTTACGTTGGGGTTAATGCCACCTATCAGAGTCAGGCGATTAGTGTCTGGGTTCACTCTACAAAACCTGCCCAAATTTTCCCTACAGTTTTGTTGGCGAATTGCTCGTTCTATTGGTATTGACTATCAAAAAACTCTTACTGCCTGCTTTGGGCTGCACTATCAAGCAACCCGACTCTACGGAGAGGCCCTTTCCGACCGTGCCATCTTTCCCTCGCGGGCGCCGCCACACGGGCCTGACACATTATTCGGGCCAAGCTAAAAACTGAAACTATGGCACATCAGACTAATGTTTCTCCCGCTACAGGAGCTGTTAGTCGTAGATCTCCCCTAAGGTTCCTGCAGAATAATGGAGTTTTTTTTAGTAAGGGCATATTCTGCTTCCTACTGCAGGTATCTTTTACCTACATTAGCCCTACTGTCTGCTGTCTCACTCTAAAGTTTAAAGCCGGACTTTATGTCTCGAGAAAAGTTTAGCTTTATCTAATGAGTGGGATGGTTGAGGGAAAAGGCGGTCCCATTATTGTAACGTTCCATGATGGCACTCTACCCATTGAAGGTGAAAGCCTAATACTGAGCCCTCTAGGGTGGGGGTGTGGCATGCAAAGAGTATGTAACCTTTATTCGGCGCATGTCACACCTTCATAAAAGGCTACCTCCCCAACCAGCGAACCAGGCACTAACGATCAGTTGATCGGGGCCCCATCATCAGATCAGTACCTAGGTTCAGCCAATCATAATGTGGATCTGGCAAGTGTAAAGGTGACGTGGTTACCACACACGTTTTTACCATCGTCATTTCCATTCTGTGCTGGTTGCTGCACGGTTGTCTTTTGTCTCTTGGCTGCTGTTTTACCTTGACTACCGTGGCGTGCACTAATACCTACTCTGCTGTATATAGTATACATACTTTGTATAAATCTATATATACGTACTTTGTGAAGGAAAATACAATTCAAAGTTTTTTCTACTATTTTTATTTTGCTCCAAGCTCCCTTTTACACTCAGGATAACAGGCCTTGAGAACCTGAGGTTGTAATAGGCACCTTTCAGCAAGTATGGCACAACAAAGAACTACACCCAAGTCAATCTAAATGTTATAAAATAGATGGGCGTCAATGTTGTGTTGAAGTGTGGGACGTCAGTGTGGGGATCGTCACACCTGATTGCCTTCCATTTCTCAAGGCGATGTATGACCCCGACGTTTAGCGCTCCCAAAGGAATAAATAATAATACTTATCGTCTTCTACAGCTACCCAAACCGCAGCTAGAGCTGGGGAAAAACAGAGGTTACCAGATGGTGAAACAAAAATACATAAGTAGCTAAAGGCAAAATGCAAAAATAAAAAAAAAGTGAAGTAGCTTTAGCTTAATGTCACAGAAAATATTTGTTGGTAACCATAAACCATGTTGACACTCTTCAGGTCGCTTGTTCTATTTAGGCTGGAATATTGCTGCACACTAACTGCACCTTTCAAGGCAGGTGAAATTGCTGACCTAGAAAATGTACAAAGAACCTTCACGCACGCATAACTGCGATAAACCACCTCAATTACTGGGAACGCTTGAAGTTCTTAAACCTGTACTCCCTGGAACGCAGACAGGAGAGATACATTATTATATACACGTGGAAAATTCTCGAGGGATTAGTACCAAACTTGCACACGAGAGTCACTCCCTACGAAAGCAAAAGACTCGGCAGGCGATGTAACATCCCCCCAATGAAAAGCAGGGGTGCCACTAGCACGTTGAGAGACAACACAATAAGTGTCAGGGGCCCAAGACTGTTCAACTGCCTCCCAGCATATATCAGGGGGATTACCAACAAACCCCTGGCTGTCTTCAAGCAGGCACTGGACAGGCACCTAAGGTCGGTGCCTGACCAGCCAGGCTGTGGTTCGTATGTTGGTCTGCGTGCGTCAGCAGTAACAGCCTGGTTGATCAGGCTCTGATCCAACATGAGGCCTGGTCATAGATCGGGCCGCAGGGGCGTTGACCCCTGGAACTCTCTCCAGGTATACTCCAGGTAAACTAAGACTAAAATAAAACAACCCAAACAATCAAAAATAAGTTCACTGTTAGACTATTACCCAATCTGGAGAGGAGTTGAGGGTACAGTGGCCAACCTCACTCTAGATACACACCAGGTAGCGTCACCAATACCATGCCAGAAAAGTCCAGGAGACACCCGCAACTACAAATATGCTCAAAAGATGGTGCTACTTATGATCACTCGGGGGACTGCTAATTGATTTTACAGCTACTAGAAATGTGAATTCTGTAAATAAACATTAAGGAAATTTTTTTATTTCTTTATTTCCCCTTCTCATACATTATTAAGGAAAACGTTAAATTCGCGGTTCCCTTCGTTACTGTTAGTTAGAGCCTAGTCATAGAATCACAAGCCTGAGATCAGTGGTCACTGGAAGTCATACCTGCCACTGAGCTGTTTCGGGGAATTAGTGTAGAGTTAAAGCGTACCATAACGTGATTCTGCAATGTCTGAAAGTTTAAGTGCAAGGTGTTGAAGAAAAAAGTTCTACTTCTCAAGGAGGAAAATAAGAAAGTGAAAATTCGCCTGTATAAGTATAACAAATAATGAGGTGGTTGGCATTAATGAAGGGACACAAGTTACCATCAGAGGAGCAGATCGGCAGCCGTTACAAGTGGGTAGAAATTTCCAATAAAGAAAAATCAAAGTAAGGAAGGTTAAAAGAGAAGATTCGAAGGTAGGAAATCGTTTCTCTGTTCTCCCCGACGAATGTACTTCAATGGTCAGTGAGGTTAAAAGTACGACTAACTCCTCTGCTAATGAAGGTAGGGATATACTTGTAGACGGTGACCCTCAGGAAAGATATACTGACCGTGCGTTCTAAACAGAGATAGAATGGTGAAACAGAGTGAGTTTCCCAGGAGCTGGTGTTGGTGACATATTCAACAGGTTGGATACTATCATGTCAGGTAATGGAAACAAACCCATTATCTGCCTCAGTGCTGGTAGAAACGATATTGGGAAGGGCAGGAGACAGGGGTCATGAGTCCCTCACACCTGCCTCTTGACAAAGTGGATATGGGATATGAGTCCCCACTTTTGCCTCCTAAAACGCTTGTGTTTTGGTGTAAATTCCCACCACCTGCCTCCTGAAAAGTGGAAGTAAGGGAATGAGTCCCCCAGTCCTGCCTTCTGACAATATATGTTCAGTGGCACTGGTCTTTTCCCTTGTCTCCCGCACCTGCTTCTTATCATGGCCGGTGAAGAGTTGTGCTTCTCTTACACCTTCATGACAAGGTGGGTGCAGAAGTGGACTGGGTCTCAAAACCGGCCCAGGCATCCGTCACATATCAGGTAGGCCCATTGTTCATTAATATGTTACTTATCTGAGAAAATGCTTGAAAGAAAGCAAAATAAAATCAGCTAACCTAGACTCGACCGCTGCCAGTGCGACACTGAATAACAGACTGCTGACTGCTGAGGGTCAAAGGTGTGTTTTCACTGTTCAGCTAAGACGTGTTCCATTTTCGTTTCAGTATTTGTGCAGCGGCTATAACTTCAGTTTTTCGTGACATTTTATCAGCATTTTTTTTTACCCAGCCTAGCGGCCCACCAGGTTCGCCTCTGGGTGGGTGTAGAGACATGAGCCACCCCACCCTCCTGTCAAGGAAGTAGCGGGGGTGTGACTCAACCACACCCAATTCCTGACAAGGCAAATGTAGGGAAGAAACTTTTGTAACCTTCAGAAGAACGGCTAAAGTATTTAAATTTGTCATTATTTTGTTCAACATTCACAGGTTATCTTTTGAGTCTCGAAATATTTCTGCTCAGTGCCTGGCTATTCTGTAAGTTACAGTATATTACTTATGTAATTTGTTCATCAGGAGAGGAGATGGTCTTTGAGGATGGTAAAGGGTTCTTGATCGAAGGAATTGGAGCAACCACACCTTCCTTAATTCAAACCACATTCTTTATATTCCCTAGGATATGTATAACCTCAGGAGGTCATACAGAGCCTAGTGGAAATAGAACCTTTCCTCTGTAAGCCATGCATGTTGTAAAAGTCAACTAAAATGCTGTTAACAATGGGCTAGTAACCCCTTTTCCTGTATGGATTCACTAAAAAGAAAAAGGAGAAAACCGTCAAAGTTGGATGTTTGAATGTGCGTGGATGTTGTGCGAATGATAAGAAAGAGATGATTGTGGATGTTATGGATGAAAAGCAGCTGGATGTCCTGGCTTTAAGTGAAACAAAGCTGAAGAGGATAGGAGAGTTTCAGTGGGGAGAAATAAATGGAATTAGGTCAGGATTTCAAATAGAGTTAGAGCTAAAGAAGGAGTAGCATTAATGTTGAAGGATAAGTTATGGCAGAAAATGAGGGAATATAAATGTATAAATTCAAGGATTATGTGGAGTAAAATAAGAGTTGTATGTGAAAAGTGGGTTATAGTAAGTGTTTATGCACCTGGAGAAGAGAGAACTGTAAAGGAGAGAGAAAGATTTTGGGAAATGTTGAGTGAGTGTGTGGGGAGTTTTGAACCAAGTGAGAGAGTTCTTGTGGTTGGGGATCTCAATGCTAAAGTGGGTAAAAATGTTGTGGAGGGAGTAGTAGGTAAATTTGGGGTGCCAGGGGTAAATAAAAATGGGAAGCCTTTAATTGAGCTATGTGTAGAAAGAGGTTTGATAATAAGTAATACATATTTTATGAAAAAGAGGATAAATAAGTATATAGCACGTTATGAAAGTAGTTTGTTAGATTATGTATTGCTGGATAAAAGGTTGATGGGTAGGCTTCGGGATGTACAAGTTTATAGAAAGGCAATGGATATATCGGATCATTATTTAGTTGTAGCTACAGTTAGAGTAAGAGGTAGATGTGACAAAAGGAAAATGGCAACAGCAAGTAAGAGAGAGGTGAAAGTTTATAAACTAAGGGAGGAGGAAGTTAGGGTGAGATATAAGCAACTATTGGCAGAAGGGTCGGTTAATGCAAGTATGAGTAGTGGGGATGAAGGTTGAAGAGCGTTGGGATAGTTTTAAAAATGCAGTATTAGAATGTGGGGCAGAAGTTTGTGGCTATAGGAGGGTGGGTGCAGGACGAAAGAGGAGTGAGTGGTGGAATGATGAAGTAAAATGTGTGATAAAAGAGAAAAAGGTAGCTTATGAGACGTTTTTACAAAACAGAAGTGTTTTAAGAAGAGCAGAGTATATAGAGAGTAAAAGAAAGGTGAAGAGAGAGTGCAAAAGGAGAGCAGATGATAGAGTGGGAGATGCACTGTCAAGAAATTTTGCTGAAGATAAGAAAAAAAATTGGAGTGAGATAAACAAGTCAAGAAAGCCTAGGGAACGAATGGATTTGTCAGTTAAAAACAGAGTAGGGGAGTTAGTAGATGGAGAGCTGGAGGTACTGGGTAGATGGCGGGAATATTTTGAGGAACTTTTAAATGTTGATGAAGAAAGGGTAGGGGTAATTTCATGCACTGGCCAGGGAGGTACAACATCGTTTAGGAGTGAAGAAGAGCATGATGTGAGTGTGGGGGAGGTGCGTGAGGCATTACGTAGAATGAAAGGGGGTAAAGCAGCTGGAACTGACGGGATCATGACAGAAATATTAAACGCAGGGGATGATATAGTGTTGGAGTGGTTTGTATTTCTATTTAATAAATGTATGAAAGAGGGGAAGGTACCTAGGGACTGGCAGAGAGCGTGTATAGTTCCTTTATATAAAGGGAAAGGGGAACAAAAGAGATTGTAAAAATTATAGGGAATAAGTTTTCTGAGTATACCAGGTAAAGTGTACGGCAGGGTTATTATTGAAAGAATTAGAGGTAAGACAGAGATTATCTGTCTTACCTCTAATTCTTTCAATAATAACCCTGCCGTACACTTTACCTGGTATACTCAGAAAACTTATTCCCTATAATTTTTATAATCTCTTTTGTTCCCTTTCCCTTTATATAAAGGAACTATACACGCTCTCTGCCAGTCCCTAGGTACCTTCCCCTCTTTCATACATTTATTAAATAGAAATACAAACCACTCCAACACAGATGAGCAAGGAGGCTTTAGAGTGGGTAGGGGATGTGTTCACATATATGTGAACAGTATTTAGATAAAGGTAGGGAAGTTTTCATTGTATTTATGGATTTAGAAAAGGCATATGATAGAGTGGATAGGAGAGCAATGTGGCAGATGTTGCAAGTGTATGGAATAGGTAGTAAGTTACTAAATGCTGTAAAGAGTTTTTATGAGGATAGTGAGGCTCAGGTTAGGGTGTGTAGGAGAGAGGGAGATTACTTCTCGGTAAAAGTAGGTATTAGGGATGTGTAATGTCACCATGGTTGTTTAACATATTTATAGATGGGGTTGTAAAAGAAGTAAATGTTAGGGTGTTGGGGAGAGGAGTGGGATTAAATTATGGAAAATCAAGTACAAAATGGGAGTTGACACAGTTACTTTTTGCTGATGATACTGTGCTTATCGGATATTCTTAAGAAAAGTTGTAAAAGTTAGTGGACGAGTTTGGGAGGGTGTAAAGGTAGAAAGTTGAAAGTAAACATAAATAAGAGTAAGGTGATGAGGGTATCAAACGATTTAGATGAAGACAAATTGTTTATCACATTGGAGAGAGGGATTATCGAAGAAGTGAATGTTTTCAGATATTTGAGAGTTGACGTGTCAGCAGATGGGTTTATGAAGGATGAGGTTAACCATAGAATTGATGAAGGAAAAAAGGTGAGTGGTACGTTGAGGTATCTGTGGAGACAAAAAACGTTATCCATGGAGGCTAAGAAAGAAATGTATGAAAGTATAGTGGTACCAACACTCTAATATGGGTGTGAAGCATGGGTTGCAAATGCTCCAGCGAGGAGGCGGCTGGAGAAAGTGGAGATGTCCTGTCTAAGGGCAATGTGTGATGTAAATATTTTGCAGAGAATTCGGAGTGTGGAAATTAGGAGGTGTGGATTTACTAAAAGTATTAGTCAGAGGGCTGAAGATGGGTTGTTGAGGTGGTTTGGTCATTTAGAGAGAAAGGATCAAAGTAGAATGACTTGGAGAGCGTATAAATCTGTAGGGAAAGGAAGGCGGGGTAGGGGTCGTCCTCGAAAAGGTTGGAGGGAATGGGTAAAGGAGGCTTTGTGGGCGAGGGGCTTGGACTTCCAGCAAGCGTGTGTGAGCTTGTTAGATAAGAGTGAATGGAGACAAATGGTTTTTAGAACCTGACGAGCTGTTGGAGTGTGAGCAGGGTAATATTTAGTGAAGGGATTCAGGGAAACCGGTTAGCCGGATTTGAGTCCTGGAAATGGGAAGTACAATGCCTGCACTTTAAAGGACGGGTTTGGGATATTGGCAGTTTGGAGGGACTTCTAAATTGTCGTATCTGAGCGCCTCTGCAAAGACAGTGATTAAGTATGAGTGAGGTGAAAATGTTGAATGATAATGAAAGTATTTTCGTTTTTGGGGATTTTCTTACTTTTGGGTCACCCTACCTCGGTGGGAGAAAAAAAAATTGAGTTAAGAAAGCCGATTTGTTGAAAAAAAAATAATATAATAATTACAAGAAAATATAAACAATAATAACAGAAATTACTTATGCCATAATCACTCAATCCGATAGAATGGAAATAGAAACAGAAAAACAAATTTTACTCTTTATTTTCAATCTGACATTGCTTGTTTATAATATATACTATGTAAACTAAGTTTCTTAATTATTAGGAAAAAATATCTTTAGATCACTTACAACATGAATGCACTTTCTCAAATTTCTCCCAACGGCATAAATCCTAGTATATAATGTAACTTTCTGGAGCTGTACATTGATGAACAGTGTGGCTCTGTCTAAGGCAAGTTCAGTTCTCCAAAAGCTTATTACATTGCACGTAAATACTGACTTCATGAAGTAAGAAGTGACGATGGTTTATTTCTGGATCAGCTGATGTTAGACAAAACAAATAATGTTCTTATTAAGGCAGAGAATACGTGAGGTTCCATAGGTCTACCATCGCTTGACACACCACTACACTAATGTACATTATTAATCCTCCACTGGCCATCCATAAACTTTGTTAAGGCAAACTATAAACTCTCAGCCAAGGCTGCTAATCTACATGCCTCCAAATATCTACAATACAAATTCTCAACTGAGTCGGATGAACACTAAAATGAGGCTATTTTCCACAGGTTTTCTCGTCATGTTTTAAGCCGCCAGAACAGATATTTCAGAACCAGTAAATTGGTTGCTACAAAATCGTATTTACAAAGATAATGTTTTTATGATGCACTATATTTATAGTATATATATTTAATTAAAAAAGTTATTTGTAGTCAGATAAGGCTTTTCATACATACACTTTTAAAAGAAACTTTATTAGCGGTGATGTTGTTAAATCGTGTAAGTTGTATTGTAAACTAAAGTTACTCTGTGCCTTTGGATAGTGTGGCGGGGAATGCAGAGTAACACGTCTCATAAACCATCATTTACAATCCAAGAAACAATAATATGCTACCTGAAGAAGTCAAGTATTATACAAGCATGATATACAGTTTGGTTAGCATGCGAAAAAATGGCCATATTAGTAATGATTTTGCCACGTTATTTGGCTTACTGTATTGAAGAAAATTTCCACTTCTTTGATTATTACATTTAGCATTTTTTGCAAATATAATAATATTGATAATATTTTGACTAATACATAAATGAAGCCTTAAATAGTACTGTATAATTAGCTTAATATGATTACCAATAAAACTAGCTTTTTTAACTTAAAGATACAGTATATATGCGCTTAAAAGTAACACTGCAGAATACACCTTCTTTTTACACTAGATCAGTATATTTCAGTTATATTGCACACTGGCTGAGCAAGGCAAACATGTAGCCAAGGCTATACTGACACATATGTGGTCAGCTGACACAACAGGGCACGACACCGCTAACATTAAGTAATTCAACATGTTCTTATAGCACTTGTACATTTCACTGTCATTTGCGTTCAACGTAATGATCAGGCGACACATGATTTAATCCATGCTAAAAAAAAATCCTGAGAGATAAATATTAGAATATCTGGAAAGAGTGAGTGGGATTTTAGTTGTGTGACTAGATTTTTACGAGACAAATTACTTCATGAATGTAAATTTAACAAAGGAACCAAATTAGCATTGTCGATGCTGACGAGTACATATTTATATAATATTCTACAGCATCCTAATTAAAACCTTAACATGGATCAAGTATACAACAGTTGACTGCTCTAAAAATCAAGTTGCCCTAGCAAACACTTGATTATTTTGTGCCTGAAATACACTTAAACAACTAATGTACCTCCTCCTCACCTAATTTTTTAGAACATACTTAATTTCCCCGTTCCTCATTTAAGCTTAAATATTTAAATTTCCTGTTTATTAGATCAGAACTTTTAAAATTTTGTAAAAAAAAAAAAAGTCCATAATGTGGTTAAATAATCTAACCTGAAGCATCAGTATGTATATTTATCTGGAAACCTTATTGCAGTCAGGCACTAAATAAGTCGAGTGCTTATACAATACCTGGTTACTATAATAGCTTTGTATAACAGAGCAGTCAGCTGCTTTATATTAATGTTACCAAATATGTCAAATGTTTATAAATTTGCTGGCTGGTATAATAGCTTCATCTATTAGAGCAGTCAGCTGACTTATATTAATGTTACTGATTTACCAATGCTGCCAGTAGCCTCTACTATCATACAGTATTTCACACAAAATATTCCTATAGGCCTATCTGTTTTGCTCCAATCAAAACATTCGAACATTTAGGTTTTTTTTTATTTCTAACAATACTTGCTTTAAGTGGTAATAGCTTTGCTAATGCTTTAACAAATAAAGCTGAGCTACTAACTTTAATGAAAGTATAATGAATGAACTAGAGATTAAACAGAAGCACTAACATTACGGTAGCTGACGTGAGGTTGGGGAGCTGGATAATGAACAATACTGTACATTACAAGAAACATGACGGGGAATATAACCGAGCCACAAGCAGAGGTATAAAACAATGGGTGTCAAAGGTGGGTGACAAAGATATACATAACTAGTAGTCATAGTCAGTGTCACATGGTAAGGTACGCAATACAGCACATAAATGAGTCGCGTCATAACAGTACATCACAGGGACTATTGAAAAAAAATGTTATGCAGTTCGGTACATAATACATAATTATCATGAATGTTGTGCCACATTAAATGCTACAATGTTCTTAAGTGGTAGCCTTGAATATTGCAAAGTATACATAATTATCATGAACTCTGTAGCACAGAGTATGGCCCAATTCATGTAGTGCTAGGCTTGAACTCTGCTGTATAATACAATAGTATAACTTAGGTAATTCGTAATACATTTCTCTTTTTACTCATTCCTACTTTATTTCCATTTAACGCATCTTTATTTACTGATATCAATAAAACAGAAAAGCTATTGAGTGAATGACATATTCAAATACTTCAATATACTTAATGAATCATTTGACCATCTTCCACTGAAGGTCTTCGCCGTGAAGCTATGAATGATCTAGAAAAATCTATTGCATTGAAAAAAGAACAATATATTGCAAACAATTAATGAATGTTCTCATAAGAGAAGACATATAAAATACCTAGGCCATCATCATATCAACAATTGCCATAAAATAAGTTGTATCCCAATAGGCTTATTTTCTTTCTGTATCAACTGAACATATCTACACGGACAGCTGCAAAATTCCCAATAGATTTAAAGTATATGTAGAGAAAAATCTTGAATCACAAAAGAAAAATATATTTAAGCTTAATATATAAATATATAAACTGAGAGCAGCATACGAATAATGCGTAAAATACATACAAAATTATTTTTACCCATCAATCAAAAAAAAAACCACTTAGATATCATTTACTAGTTCGATTTATTTGTTTTTACTCACTGATATTTCACTTTAATCAACTTCGAACATTTCATAATAAGTAGCAAATGTAACTGACAACTTTCACTACAAACGGAGTTCTTATATGCTATCACAAGAAAAAAAAAACACTGTATTTGGTCACCGGTATTAGTCTTGCTTCGTTTTTCCTTATTCTCTGGCTTCTCTCGTACACTAACAAAAATATGTTTTGCTGATGAGTTAGCCGTAGTTTATACTCTCAGTGAGTCAGGCGATTATAACTTTGGGTTGTCCACCAGAAGTGTAATACGGAAAGAGCTCCAATTTCATAGATGAGAAACAGTCAACAGCCTATTACATGATAGTATCAGCCTCCTAGGAATAGGCTATAAATGTATCTGAAATCGAATGGAAATTCTCTTATTTAATTATTTTCAATTTACAATTAACCGATAAACTGAAGGTAAATTTTAAAATATTTCGATGAGTCCACGAAAATTAAGGTTAGAATCTGTTACATACATGGTATTATGACTTTTATTTTTCAACTATTCTCAGCCATGCGTCTGTTAACAATCATGAACACCTGTGACAAACGTATAGCATCCCAAATCAATATAATTTACTTAAACAAATAGGGAGTTGGAAGGGAGGGTCGTTTTTGTTGGCCCGAATAACAGGTCCAGGGCTTTAACGTTCAGCTACTGGGATTCTAATAGGGAAGATTCGGAAACAGCACTTCTGTCAGGGGCACCAATTGTCACCCAACGGAATCCTTCCCACAACTCAAGAGTCACAGTAAAACTTTCCTTACCTCCCTCAAGTCCGTATCAGAAGCCTCACAGCTCAAGCGGCAAAGCGTTGGCCAGATACCCTCGAAACCACTGTTTGATCCTCCCGTCCCTCTTTCTGTTTATTAATATATATGTCGTGCCTAATAGGTAAAATTGGGCAATTAGCAAGAACTCATTTAAAATTAATTCCTTTCTAAAATTTTCTCTTTTTGAGATTAAAGCTATATTTTTTTCAATTATTTTATTGTAAAAATGAATAATTTTGTACCAAAAGAACCTTAGAAAACTTTACCTAACCTTATTATAACAAGTGCAATTTAATTTAGCTTAATTAAACTAAATATATTTTAGATAAGTTTACAATAATTTAATAATAAACAAACACAATGAAATATATTTTTTTCGTTAGGTTCGGAATGATTTTTGCGAAATTATTGCATAAACAAATTTTCGCTTGCCTTATTCGGCAAGAAGTGCGTTGGTATTTAAGCCAAAATTATAAGTTTTAGCTATGCGGCACAACATATATATAGGGTGAACCTTGAGTTTTCCCTGAGGGATTGTCTACTCTTAGGATGAGGGTCCCCAGTAAAGTTCTAACAGTGGTACCTCCCATTTTGTATTTTAAATTAAATTTTGCGAAAATACTAATAATTTATCTAATTATTCATATGTCTTGACATTATTTTCATATACATATACTATATATAAATAAAAAAATATATATATATATATATATATATATATATATATATATATATATATATATATATATATATATATATATATATATATATATTTATTTATTTATTTATAGTATATGTATATGAAAATAATGTCAAGACATATGAATAATTAGATAAATTATTAGTATTTTCCGCAAAATTTAATTTAAAATACAAAATGGGTTATAATCTCCCTTTCCATGTTGTTCTAATTAACAGTGATTATTGCAAAGTTAAGACGCGCATTCCAGCACTGACACACAATAACTTCTTATGTCATCGCTTTATTTTTAAGCTTATTTTACTGCTAGAAAATCGTTTTTATGATGTTCAGACTTCAATTTCTGAAGGCTTTAGTAAATGCTTTATGCCACATTATAATCAAAATCTAAAAGCAATAAAAGACTTGTAGCATGAAGTAGTTTTAGTTTAGTAGTTAAAACTAAACCCAATCAGGAAAAAAAGTGTATATTTCTTCATTTACAAGTTGTGTCTAAAAAAATACATATAAGTGAAACTTGTAGAAAATGAATAAAGTTTGAACAAGGTCTGAGAACTGTGCTGATTACCCTCATGAGCAAAACTAACACTGTATTTCAGACTTAAACAAGATCAAATTAGAGTTTAAAAACTCGAAATAATACAAAACAAAATGTCGAATTAAATCCTATTGCATTAACTTCAAACTTTAAAGACGTGATTATTGTCAAGTTAATTAGTTAGTTATGGAAAAAGCTTGAGAATAAGATTAGGTTTTGGAAATAGTGAATAAATTGGATGCAAGTACGTGAAAACAAACGAAGGCGGACACACAGAAAAAAAAAACACATACATCCATGACAGTGACAGAAGCTCAGACTCGACCCCTGGAATGTTCATATGCATGAACACATACAGGTGAGTACACCAGGAACTGACGTGATGACACTGACGTGAGGACACTGACGTGATGACACTGACGTGATGACACTGGTGGGACTAAGAAGTAGTGTACATGTTGAGTCTTTATTTCATGTGACTATACTCTTCCCATCAAGAATACAACTCGCACATCTGTGGTTGAAACAATTCGCGTTCTACTCAGTATCTGAAGGTGAAACTTTAAACGACGTTTCGGGTGGAGCCGAACAATTTACTAAGTTGCGAGTGGACTTAACAATAGTTCAGGACGGACACAAACGTTGTCTAAAGTACTGTCTCCATATTACAGGTGAGTTGTAACTAGTTCTTCTCAGTTGTCTGAGTCTATCTTTCAGTATTATTCTCTGTTCATCTATTATAATTTTTAGCTTCAAATAGGTTTTTAAATGGGTGTTAAAATCCGTAGTTTAAGTTTAGTGTATATATGTCCAGTTGCAGTATTTAGTCTTAAGGTTGTGTTTGGTCATTTATTTTCTGTTTCGCCTCGTTCATCTGTGAGAAATTCTCAACAAACGAAATCGGGAACGTTTCACATATTTGAAAAATAATTCCTGATTTAGATTTTTCATTTTAATAAAAATATTCCTAGTTGCAAGTTATTTTTCCGTTTCATATACATGAAAAAACTATTGTGTTATTAGAAAATAAATCGTAATCGAAATTTAAACTAATCTCAATTTTGGAAAAATCTGGAAGGAGAATATTCCAGATTAAAAATATTGAAAAACATTTTCTAATCGAGAATATCCAAATGAGATATTTTTCCATTTTAAACAACGGAAAATTTTCAGCACCATTTGCAGAGAAAGTTGGAGCATTATATTACTGCACTTATTGTGGTAATAATTAGATTTTTTCCAATTTGGGAGAATTCCGAACTCTAACATATCAACTAGGATAAATATAACAAGAGTGGCAAGGCATTTCTTATGTCTTGAAATATAAAGTGACTGCTGAGGAATTTCACTATTATTCTTAATACTAAAAAGACTAACCATAGTATATAAGACCAATGAAGTCCAATTTCTTATTCGTGAGTGTGGAAGACTGACGTATTGTTGCTTGATACAGGTTACCCTTCCAGTATCCACACATTACACTGCTACATTTATAATTGAAATCGTTCATTACAACTCTACTGCAGCCTTCCACCTTCATTTTATAATTATTATTATTATTTTTTTGAATTTTGTATATTTTATCAGGTTTTTTTTCGGGAGTCAAACAGAGGGGTAGATGCGCGCGCGCGTCTGCAAGCTGGCGCGCGCGCAGGCTGGGCTCATTCATCATGCATTGGACCTCTTCTGAAAATTCCCTTCATTTGATGAACTTTTAAGAGAGCAAAATGCATGCAACTCTAATATCAACCTAACATTATTAAGACGCCAGTAGGCGAATCCTTACAGGTAGCCGAGGATGGGTTTCTTCTTACATGCTATTGTATCTTATGCTTGTATTATGTACAACACTAACAACATTGAAACATACCCAAATAACACCAAATATAACTATGCTTTAATTCTGCGGCAACTGAGCAGCTCAGTTTACGCCTAACATATATGACACCTTTTAGCGGAAAATTCATGATTTTATTAACAATAATTAAGTAATATAAGTGAACGATGCAGTGGTTATATTAATGTTACGAAGGCATTCCTCTTTAATACACTAGCTAAATTATATTTGTGAAAGACGTCAGTCAGTGTGGGATTTTGGCAGGTGGGGGCGCCTCCCCCCCTCTCTCCAAGTGGGAGGTGCTGCCATCTCCAAGATGTTATTTTACCTTTTAATTAATTGCTCTAAAAATATCATTTGCCATTGCCATTATCTGATTATTTTTAGTCCTCTGCATTTATGTTGTACTGCTGCTGGCAGATATTGAAGTGAAATATAATACAATACAACTTATTAATGGTGGTTTCTTATCTAGCCTAGATGTCTGCTGTACATTTAAGATAAAATATACACTTAAACGATGCAAATGAACTATTTTTTTGTATAATTTTTAAATGTATTTCAATCAAGTATTCGTTTATTTTCACTAATTTCAGGAGAGGAGGGTGGGGTGTGAACACTGCACCCAGTCAGGGAGTCATGGACCCCAATGGAAATAAGTCACTCTGTCTGACTTTTTTGGGTTATCCTAGGTTCTCTACACATATGCTACTATGTATGATAATCTATGTAACTGTTTTTATGTATACCTGAATAAACTTACTTACTTATCCGCCATTGCTGCTTCTAAGACGCAGGCTTCCTGTCTTCACGGACACTGTAAGATATTCTCTCGGGTTATACTCCTCTGCCAATATAAATCGAGCAAGGGATGTTTACCAACTTGTGAGTGGTATCTACTAGCCAAGG
This sequence comes from Cherax destructor, assembly GCA_009830355.1. Lineage (NCBI taxonomy): Eukaryota > Metazoa > Arthropoda > Malacostraca > Decapoda > Parastacidae > Cherax > Cherax destructor. The sequence goes on from WNWK01010018.1 coordinate 28,924, forward strand.
TTAGCTTATGTTTACGTGTTTGTCTTTATCTGCACGTCCTATGTTTATACAAGTTTGTTTGTGTCTGTATCTTCCTTACTGATTATATCTCTTTATTGTCTCCCTGTCTCTCATACTGTCTAGTAAAGGGATGTTTGCAGCTTGCATAGAGAGTGCAGGACTTACTTGAAAGTGCTGAAATTCATATAGTTTAACTGTAAAACTAAGCTTCATGTTCATAATACATAGTTATTTTATTTTATCGATATAAATCAGGGGTGACCAAACTTTGGAAGTCGGGATTGAGTTTTTTCAAAGTAATCGCTATACGATCCACTACAGCCCAGTTTTCCTCAACTGCCAATCTTGAATTGTGGATAATAGTAGGCTTTGATCCTTTGATTCAATTTAAACTTTGAAAGTGTATGCAAGTGACTATATTAATTATGCTCTTAAAATTATTAAAATTTGTTATTTCATTTAAAATTACTGGTAAACAGAACAATAATACACATAAATGCTGCAAACAATAATGGAACTTGTGTTATATTAAGTATTAATTTTTGATTGTATCGATAGTGTTGTGCGTTCATGACTAAAAAGAAACATGTGTTCAGATCATCGCATTCATTAAAATAAAAGTTTCGCCACGAGTTTCTTCATCAGTCCAAAGGATGAAGCCACTCATGGCGAAACGTTTCCCTTTATAAATGTTTTAAACTATACACGTGTATCCCCTTCCACAGTTTGTCGGTATCACCATACCATTTGCAACCCAAGTGATTATATTCTGTCATGTAAAGTCTAGTGTGATTCTGGTCATCTGGTCATTAATGATCACTTTTGAAAGGAGAGTATAAAGGTATGCACACATCTGGGAGTTGTTATTTTTCCTGGGAAATGGAAGGTAATCACGCACTCTTAAGGATGCGTGGGGATGCTGTGGCTCTGGAGGTGAGAAGTATAGTGCCTGAACTCTAATGGATGGTTGAGGAAGTTCTGGTCCTAGAGGTGAGAAGTAGAGTGCCTGCTCTCTCATGGATGTGTGGGAATGTTTCAACTCAAGGAATTAAATATACTGTGCCTGCTCCCTGAGGGATGAGGTGGAATATTACAGCTGATATATTGGGAAATACTGCCTACTCTCTGAAGGATAGGTAGGAATGATATAAGAAGATTGTAACAATCGATATTTGCGGGCTCTTCAGGAAAGACACCTTGGAAATTAGTGATGGTAATGTGTTAACATATATTTTTGCTCTTAATAGACCATATTACACAGACTCCTCCCACAGCTGTAGGGAGCAGTCAGTTGGTGCTCCTGAAGGAAATATTCCGTATAAGAAGCTGAGTAGCTCTGCGGTAAAGCTTTAGACCGGCAACCCGAAGACCACAGCAGGAGTAGCTTTTATCTGCACAATGTAGAGTGTTTCGATCTGTGTAGAGCGTTATTAAATAATTATAGAGCACTGCTGAGAGCAAAACGTTGTCCAATAAAAGCTTGCCCTGCAACTTGTGCCTTTGTTTCCATACTTTCCGATGAACGTTATTTCATTTATCCGGTATTGCCAACATGGTAGGCCATTTTCCAGCCTCAAGAACAAAGGAATATGAGTCCAGCTCTTCCAGGTGTCTCAGTGCACCCCGCTCACGCATGAGATACCATGCAATGTCATCAATGCTTGGGACACTTTACACTTTGGACCCACCATGTACTTAGGAGCCAGTCTGTACCTAAGAGCCACCCTGAACAAAGAACATCATGTACGAACACTGGGAGCGTCGGTAAAAAAGAAACATCGTACCTGAGGGTGTCACTCTGTTTAAGTGCTCAACAAGTTACTCTGAAGAACACAAACACAAGGCTCAGTCAGCCATCACCTCATTATTCGCACTGTAAACTGTCATAGGTTTTGGTCAAAAAGATTACCGGGAGTGATTTCCTTATATAAACTGCAGGTACTATGAGGATACCATTCTTGGTGAGCTCTTACGAGATTATATACTGGCTGAAAAATGTAAGACGCCATACAGTGGCTAGAACCTATTACCTACTGACAAATAAAAGTCACAATACCGAGGGTGGAACAACTAACCTCTAACCCACAAGTAGAAGATGGTTCGGTCTCTTTTAGTCCGAGTCCTCTTAAAGTTTCTTATTAAAATTGTGGTTTAGTTGAGACTTGTACTGGCTGGTTTCAGCTCAAAGTCTATGTTTTACCAATAATATTAATTGATAGGAGATTCATTTCCTAGTAGGTGATGCTGCCATCTGAGACGAGTGTGATGAAATTGATCCTCCACATACAGGAAGCAGATATTGAGGACACTTAATCGTCGCATCAAAGCTCTTGCTAGAAACCTATAAGATCCGTCGATCCTTGATCAAAAAATATACAGGAAACTTTATGTATATTACCTATGAAAATAATATGCTGAAATTTTTTACATATGCATGTATGTATGTATATATATGTGTGTGTGTGTTGTGCCGAATAGGTAAAATTGGTCATTTAGCAAGAACTCAATTAAATTAAGTCCTTTCTAAAAAAATTATCTTATACGTTAAAGACATTTTTTTATTTATGTCAATGTAAAAATTATTAATTTTATACCAAAAGCACCTTAGAAAACTTACCTAACCTTATTATAACAATCGCAATATATTTTAGATAAATTTACAATAATTTAATAATAAACACTGAAATAAAAAATTTTCGTTAAGTTCAGAGTGATTTTTGCGAAATTATTGCATACACAAAATTTAGCTTGCCTTATTCGGCAAGAAGATAGTTGCTATTTAAGCCAAAATTGCAAGTTTTACCTATTCGGCACGACATATATATATATATATATATATGTATGTGTGTGTGTGTGTGTGTGTTATTCTTAGTGATACTTCTGTTTTGTTTGCTTTAGAAAGTTGCTCTCTCTCGTAAATAGGTTTTCCCCATTAAGAATTGGTGCTTTATAGTTTACATGTACTGATCGACATAGAGGGTAGTAGATATGACTTCAACATAGTAAGAATTAAAGTCTAGTCATATCCCCAACCAAAATCAGCAACTCATTCTTTAGCCAATTAGTATTAAGTGACTTAGTTGTTACCCTTATCATAAATGAGCAAGTTAACCATTATCGGAGTAGAGGCGAATTAATATGTCCCTATCAGAGATGAGCAAATTTCTCATTAACCAAGCAATGTTATGTGAAGTAGGTATTATTCCTGGCAGAGACGAGTAGATTGGTCATGTTTCCCAAAGTGTTAAGTAAATTAGGTATTATCCCCTGTAGAAATGAGCGAGTTAGTCATTATCCGAGCAAAATGGCCATGCTGTCTCCCCAACATATATGCTTCCGATAGCCACACTTCAGCTACCTCTTAGTGATGGACAAACACAAACAAGTGGTGTAGGCCCTAGTGGCAGTGTAGCTTTTTCCCGCAACTCATCCCTCAGGAATTCTTTGTGCCTTCTTCAGGAGCCGTTGGTACCCTTGCTGCAGTTTCCGTCCGTGGAGTTGATATTATTCTTCACATTTTCGTTGGATTTTTCTTTTTCTGCCTTCTCGTAACCTTCTACAACTGTTTCGAGGAGAAACTTGATAGTGATCCTGTATATGTTGTCCATGTTTTCAGTGTAGCGGTCGTCCAGCGTCAACCGCACAGCTTCCAGGAAGGGAACCTCGATCTTCTGCAATTGTCAAAGGTTATAATTAGTTGAAACAAAACTCTTTAAGGAAAGTTAATTTCTGACAGATAAATTGAATTAATTTTTACACAATATATTCTAAGGACAAGTGTTTTAATACGTATTGTGGAAAGATAGATACCCATAGAGAGTTCAGCTATTTTTCTTAAATGTGTAAAGTGTGTATCATAATAAAATGAAGTTATATTTTTAACTGAAAGTGTAGTTTCTTGTCTTCAATACTTTCACATTGCAAAGCCTTGTTAGGGACCAACATTTGGAAAAGGTCCTTCCAAAAAATCTGGACACAAAAATTTGTAAAAAAAATTCTAACCAATAGGAAAACTCATCGTCATCTTTAAGTAAGAAATCAGCTAGTTCTAACTTCTTCCCAGTGGGATTGAGATGAGAGAAGCTGAGTAGGTCCAGCCTTTGAATCAAGCGGATACCAGTCGCCCTTAACTTAGAATAGTGATTGTTTGGTGTTTCAAAATTAAAATAATATATATATATATATATATATATATATATATATATATATATATATATATATATATATATATGTCGTCCGATTAGGTAAAACTGGTCAATTAGCAAGAACACATCTAAAATTAAGTCCTTTCTAAATTTTCTTATACGTTTAAAGATATATTTTCATTTATGTTAATGTAAGAATTAATAATTTTGTACCAAGAGAAACTTTGAAAACCTACCTAACCTTATTACAACAAGCGCAATTTAATTTAGTCTAACCAACTAAATATATTTTAGATACGTTAACATTAATTTAATAATAAACAAACACAATGAAATATATTTTCGTTATATTCAGAATTATTTTGGCGAAATTATTGCATACACAAATTTTCGCAAGTTTTACCATGATACATCATGGGCTTCTAGGTCAGTGTTTTTCAACTTTTCTTTTTTGGAGTGCGAACTGAAGCACCCCATTGTGAGCCTTGCCTAACATCCAACATACAGGTATCAGAACACACAAAACAACACTCCCACTCTAGAGCGGAATGGGATTAAAAAAATCGCGCTGTGTTTAATACACTTAATGATTTAACTTTTTGAATTGTATTAATACTTACTGTAAATTTAAATAGATTCAATCAATTTAGAATTAATCATGCCTAATAAATATATGTAGTTGGATGAATCTTATTGTAGCCACCTGGCCTGGAGTTTTACGACGACTCACTAGCCATAGTTTCGATCCCCACCCGTTCCGTGGTTTAAAATAAAAATAAAACATTCATTCGTCATCCTTCAATTAAATTTTGTTAATGTGTTTCATGTATTAGCTTTTCCCATGAGTTATTGATTAATTCTTCGATAACACCATCGACGTCTCGCTGAGAGCATTTAGACATTCTCAGCAAAGACAATATGACATTTTAGCGAAGATAGACTGAGTAAATCAGGACTCAGGTAAGGGAGGTTTCCATGTTTCAGACGCTTAATGACGTGATACATAAAAAAAATGATTCAGTAGCCTCTTGGAGTTGCCCAGTATGTGACCTGCAGTGATGATTATCTTTGTGTCCAGATCTGGAGAGGTTTCCTACGTTTTGAAGAAAGCGGCAGAGGAGAAAAGTTCGTGTAATCAATGTAGCTCTTCCAGTGGCTTAGTTTCATCTTCAATCATTGCACCTTCGGTGCAATGGTTCATTCGTTCGTCCATTTGCAAATTGTTAAATATTTCAAAATGTTTTTCAAGATTCACTGCATGTGACAGGATCTGATAACTTATCACTAGTCTGGTGTTCCGGGGTATGGGAGTGACCACCTAGCTTCGACTAGGCCCATACTTTTTTAGGATGTGGCTGAGTGGCTATTGGACTGCATGCTTTGATGTAGAGTGTGTAGCTTCAGATCCTGCTGTGGACTGAGAGATAATGGTTGTAAATAATTTTGCCTGTTTGCAAATTGTTAAGCATTTCAAAATCTCTTTCAAGATTCACAGCATGAGGCAAGATTTAATGTAATAACTTATCACTAGACTGATCTTCCGGGGTATGGGAGTAACCACCGAGCTTTGGCTCAGTGGTTTGATCAGTTTGATCAGTTAGATACAAAAAGAATAAATTGTGTATTGGAGAAACCGGTGACTTCTGGCAGCTCCTACTAACAGCCGGTGACCTCTAGCACCCTTTTTTACAACCTGAGGTTTTGGGCACTTATAGATCACTGTATTTAACTTTTCTAGATTTTTCCACCTCCACAACATCAACTGCTATTTTATCACTGTTGTTGGCTATGTTATGGCGACCGGTGAAGAAAGATTACTGGAAGAATATTTGCTTTCCGTTGTGTATATTGCGACCGCTGCCAACTACAGGTGTTACGTATTTCCACAAGTAACTATACTTCTCGTATTTCAATAAAAGAAGAATTTTCTAATTTTCGTCACTCCACCACACTAAGTTCCATTGTGTTACTCTTATTAGCTATGACAACACTGGTGAAATGGTTTCTGGATGATAAATGGTCGTATGTTATTGTGTATACTGCGTTCACTGACTGTTTATCGCGTTCGCGATGGTCTGGAGTTTTGAAACTCTCTGACCGCGGGTTCGAACCCCACCTGTGGTATGTTTTTTTTTATCGCGTTCACACTGTTTATCGTATTTCTACAAACCTGTGCACTTTTTGTATTTCCTCAAGATTGTGCACCTTTAAAAAAGAGTGCATCTAAGTTCCTGAAGGATCTAGGCAAAAGACTCAACAGGGTAACTAGGGATCCCAGGGCAGCTAGTTTTCTGTTCCAGCGACTCAGCGCTGCTGTTCAGAGGGGTAATGCTTGCTGTATCTAGGGCACATGCCCCAGCTCTGAGGAGCTGGATGAGATTTTCGCATTATAATCACTGGCAAACACGTACCAATATGTACTAGAAATGTATCTCTCAATCCTCATGTACTGCATATGCCGAGGCTATGGGTCCCACAATTTGCACCAGAGGTGGACCCCTTCCCCCAATATATCTATATATATAATGTTGAAGGATCAGTTATGGAAGGAAAAGAGGGAATATAAATGTGTAAATTCAAGGATTATGTGGATTAAAATAAGGGTCGGATGCGAAAAGTGGGTCGTAATAAGCGTGTATGCACCTGGAGAAGAGAGGAGTGTAGAGGAGAGAGAGAGATTTTGGGAGATGTTAAGCGAATGTATAGGAACTTTTGAACCAAATGAGAGAGTAATTGTGGTAGGGGACCTAAATGCTAAAGTGGAGAAACATGCAGAGAGGATGTAGAGTAAGTTTGGGTGCCAGGTGTAAATGATAATGGGAGCCCTTTGATTGAACTTTGTATAGAAAGGGGTTTGGTTATAGGTAATACATATTTTAAGAAAAAGAGGATAAATAAGTATACATGATATGATGTAGGGCGTAATGACAGTAGTTTGTTGGACTATGTATTGGTAGATAAAAAGACTGTTGAGTAGACTTCAGGATGTACATGTTTATAGAGGGGCTACAGATGTATCAGATCACTTTTTAGTTATAGCTACAGTGGGAGTAAAAGGTAGATGGGATACAAGGAAAATAGAATCAGTAAGTAAAAGAGGTGAAGGTTTATAAACTAAAGAGGAGGCAGTTAGGGTAAGATATAAACAACTATTGGAGGATAGATGGGCTAATGGAGTGTAGGAAATGGGGTCGAAAATGTATGGGGTAGATTTAAAAATGTAGTGTTAGAGTGTTCAGCAGAGTTTGTGGTTACAGGCGAGTGGGTGCGGGAGGGAAGAGGGCGATTGGTGGAATGATGATGTAAAGAGAGTAGTAAGGGAGAAAAAGTTAGCATATGAGAGGTTTTTACAAAGTAGAAGTGATGCAAGGAGGGAAGAGTATATGGAGAGAAAAGAGAGGTTAAAGAGTGGTGAAGCAATGTAAAAGAGAGCAGATGAAGAGTGGGTGAGATGTTATCAGCAAATTTTGTTGAAAATAAGAAAAAGTTTTGGAATGAGATTAATAAGTTGAGGAAGCCTAGAGAACAAATGGATTTGACAGTTAAAAATAGGAGAGGAGAGTTATTAAATGGAGAGTTGGAGGTATCGGGAAGATGGAGAGAATATTTTGAGGATTTGTTAAATGTTGATGAAGACAGGAAGCTGTGATTTCGTGTGTAGGGCAAGGAGGAATAACATCTTGTAGGAGTGTGGAAGAGCCAGTTGTGGGTGTAGGGAAGTTCGTGAGGCAGTGGGTAGAATGAAAGGGGGTAAGGCAGCTGGGATTGATGGGATAAAGATAGAAATGTTAAAAGCAGGTGGGGATATAATTTTGGAGTGGTTGGTGCTATTATTTAATAAATGTATGGAAGAGGGTAAGGTACCTAGGGATTGGCAGAGAGCGTGTATTGTTCCTTTGTATAAAGGCAAAGGGACAAAAAGAGTGCAAAAATTATAGGGGAATAAGTCTGTTGAGTGTTCCTGGTAAAGTGTATGGTAGAGTTATTATTGAAAGAATTAAGAGTAAAACAGAAAGCAGGATAGCAGATGAACAAGGGGGCTTTAGGAAAGGTAGGGGTATGTAGACCAAGTGTTTACAGTGAAACATATAGGTGAACAGTATTTGGATAAGGGTAAAGATGTTTTTGTGGCATTTATGGATTTGGAAAAGGCGTATGATAGGGTAGATAGGGGCAATGTGGCAGATGTTGCAGGTGTATGGAATAGGAGGAAGGTTACTGAAAGCAGTGAAGAGTTTTTATGAGGATAGTGAGGCTCAGGTTAGAGTGTGTAGGAGGAAGGGACTATTTCCCAGTAAAAGTGGGCCTTAGACAAGGATGTGTGATGTCACCGTGGTTGTTCAATATATTTATAGATGGGGTTGTAAGAAGTGAATGCGAGGTCTTGGCAAAGGTGTTGGGCTAAAAGATAAAGAAGCAAATACAAAGTGGGAGTTGTCACAGTTGCTTTTGCTGATGACACTGTGCTTTGGGAGATTCTGAAGAGAAGCTGCAGAGGTTGGTGGATGAATTTGGTAGGGTGTGTAAAGAAGAAAATTGAAAGTGAATATAGGAAAGAGTAAGGTGATGAGGATAACAAAAGAATAGGTGACGAAAGATTGGATATCAGATTGGAGGAGAGAGTATGGAGGAGGTGAATGTATTCAGATATTTGGGAGTGGACATGTCGGCGGATGGGTCTATGAAGGATGAGGTGAATCATAGAATTGATGAGGGAAAAGGGTGAGTGAGCACTTCGGAGTCTGTGGAGACAAGAACCTTATCCATGGAAGTAAAGGGGAATGTAGAGTATAGTTATACCAACGCTCTTATATGGGTGTGAAGCATGGGTGATGAATGTTGCAACGAGGAGAAGGCTGGAGGCAGTGGAGATGTCATGTCTGAGGTCAATGTGTGGTGTGAATATAATGCAGAGAATTCGGAGTTTGGAAATTAGGAGGAGGTGCGGGATTACCAAAACGATTGTCAGAGAGCTGAGGAGGGGTTGTTGAGGTGGTTTGGACATGTAGAGAGAATGGAACGAGACAGAGTGACTTCGAGAGTGTATAAATCTGTAGTGGAGGGAAGGCGGGTAGGGTCGGCCTAGGAAGGTTGGAGGGAGGGGTAAAGGAAGTTTTGTGTGCGAGGGCTTGGACTTCCAGCAAGCATGTGTGAGCGTATTTGATAGGAGTGAATGGAGGCATATGGTTTTAATACTTGACGTGCTGTTGGAGTGTGAGCAAAGTAACATTTATGAAGGATTCAGGAAACCGGCAGGCCGGACTTGAGTTCTGGAGATGGGAAGTACAGTGCCGGCACTCTGAAGGAGGGTGTTAATGTTGCAGTTTATAACTGTAGTGTAAAGCACCCTTCTGGCAAGACAGTGATGGAGTGAATGATGATGAAAGTTTTTCTTTTTCGGGCCACCCTGCCTTGGTAGGAATCGGCCGATGTGTTAATAAAAAAAATATATATATATAATAATATATATATATATATATATATATATATATATATATATATATATATATATATATATATATACATAATATATATATATATATATATCTCAACACGTCAGCCGTTTCCCACCGAGGCAGGAGTGGCCAAAGGAAAAACGAAAGTTTCTCCTTTTACATTTAGTAATTTATTCAGGAGAAGGGTTACTAGCCCCTTGCTCGGCATTTTAGTCGACTCTTACGACACATGGCTTACGGAGGAAGAATTCTGTTCCACTTCCCCATGGAGATAAGAGGAAATAAGAACAAGAACTAGTAAGAAAATAGAAAGAAAACCCAGAGGGGTGTGATATATATGCTTGTACATGAATGTGTAATGTGACCTAAGTGTAAGTAGAAGTAACAAGACATGCCTGAAATCTTGCATGTTTATGAGACAGAAAAGACACCAGCAATCCTACCATCATGTAAAACAATTACATATATGTATATATATATATATATATATATATATATATATATATATATATATATATATATATATATATATATATATATATATATGTATATATATATATATATATATATATATATATATATATATATATAATAATATATATATATATATATATATATATATATATATATATTACTTGAAATGTAGAAGAGTGTAAGGAAAACACCTGTGTCTAGTTTTTGTTGTTGGACAACAGCAGTTGTGGGTGAGTTTCGACAGTGACGTAGTTGGGGTATGTTGTTTTTGTGGTGCTGGTTGTGTTTATTGTGGTGAACGTTGTAGTTGTTAAAGGAGTGTGTGGTGGTTGGTGTGTGGTATTGGGGAATGATGTCATTGATCTGTTCGTGGGGATATGTGTGTGTGTTCGTGTGCATGTGTGTGTGTTTGTGTTTTCGTGTGCATGTGTGTGTGTGTGTGCGTGCGTGTTCGTGTGCATGTGTGTGTGTGTGTGTGTGTGTGTGTTCCTGTGCATGAGTATGTGTGTGTGTTCATGTGCGCGTGTGGTCTTGCGCGTATGTGTGTGCGCGTGTGCGTGCCCGTGTGTGTGTGTGGTGGTTGTGCATGTGGAGGGTATGGTGCTAGGGGTTAGTGTTGGGTGTTGTGATGATGAGTGTGGTATCGATGGTTATGATGGTGAGTGTTGTGGTAATTGTGTGAGTGAGGGTTTTGTGATAGTAGTTGGTTTGTAGTTGTAGTAGTTGTAGTAATGAGTGTAATGGTGGTTGTGGTTGTGGTGCAGGTGTTATATTGTTGCGTGTTGTGATGGTGGTTAGTGTGGCTGTCATGAGTATTGTGATGATGGTTGTGGTGTTGTTGGTTACAGTGGTGTGGTGCTGATTTTCATGGAGGTACGTTTAGTCATGGTGGTGTATGTTATTGTGACATAAGTTATGTAAACCAGCTGGTCCATAGTATCTCACCCAAAAGTACTCCTTCTTGAAGCCAGGTATCTTGTGGTGGGAGGCTCCGATCTGGTGGAGGATGTCGAAGAAATAGTCTACGTTATCCATGGACTTGATACCTTCGTCGATGGAATTCATGACGGTTTTGGCGTGTTCTGCCAGCTCCAGTGACTCAGCCTGTTCATCTCTCGTCCGCAGCTGGTTGAACTTGGTGAACAAGTTGATCAATTCTGCGTTGTTCTCAAATAACCTGCGGAGGGAGGAACAGTTAGCTACTGAACAGTTTAGGTACTTCTTTTATTGGTATAATAAAGTGTACGTGCACTAGTATTAAACTTCACGTTCACTATTAACATAGTAAACGTGCATTAATAACAAAGTACACTTGAACTAGTAATAAGAAAAAATATAGATCATTCGGCAGACGATGCAACATCCCCCCAATGAAAAGCAGGGGTGCCACTACCACGATAAGATACAACACAATAAGTGTCAGGGGCCCAAGACTGTTCAACTGCCTCCCAGCAGTTGATTACCAATAGATCCCTGGCTGTATCCAAGCAGGCACTGGACAGGCACCTAAAGTCAGTACCTGACCAGCCGGGCTGTGGTTCGTATGGTTGTGTGCGGCCAACGGTAACAGCCTGGTTGATCAGGCATGAGGCCTGGTCACCAAAAAATTTTAAGCGAGAAAGAATATATAGCAAGACTGGACAATTGTGAATGATGACTCCAATAAAACAAGGAAGACTAAAGCTTAAAGAGTGAAATGATCAGCTAAATTTGTAAATGAAAAGGAAACTGAGTTAGTGTTGTTCTGAAAAATAATAATGAAAGGCGTTTATTATTTTTGTGGGGAATGGTAGGTAATCAGGTTTGATCCACGTATGGGGAGGGTGAGCGTATGTTATTTATGAAGGAAAGGGGAAGAGGCAGTAGAACCAGCAATTATGGAAGGGATTTGTAAAAAAATAAAAACAACAAAAATGTAAAGTAAATGACAGCCAGAGGTCACCCAGTGTGAGGGTCAAGTGGATAACAAGTGGGGTTAGGTTTGTTCAGTCAGCTCAGTCAGTCTGCTCTGGTGGCCTGGTGGCTAAAGCTCTCGCTTCACACGGCGAGGGCCTGGGTTCGATTCCCAGCCAGGGCAGAAACATTGGGCGTGTTTCTTTACACCTGTTGTCTATGTTCCCCATCAGTAAAATGGGTACCTGGGTGTTAGTCGACTGGTGTGAGTCGCATCCTAGGACACTGACCTAATCTGCCAGAAATGCTCAGCATAACAAGGGACTTTCTATATAGTAGTATGTCATTGATGTCAGCTAGGCCTGTATACCATGTACATGTACTTGTAGTAAATAAAGATATTATTATTATTATTATTATTAGCGAGTTTCAGCCCTCAGTCCCATCTAGCGGGGTGCGGCAAAACTCTAGTTTCCGGGTGTCTGAGTGGTTTTAATTTCTTCTCCTGGTAGTATTAACCTTATCTGGTGTGGGTTGAAGTTTGGGAGAGTCACTTCACCTCCACTCTTCTCCTGATCAGGTAAGGTAATCTACCAGGAGTAATCTTGTTCGTTTTTTTTTTTTTGTTTGTTTCTTGGTTACCAGTAGTGACTTTGACATTGTATACCACCTTTTTCTGTCTTAAATGTTACTCAACTTTTGGTAACCAGTTTATTTTTCTTTTGTTATCAGGTCTGCTGCTGCTAGGAATGTGAGCAAGATCCTTGTCTTCTGAACTTATGGAATATTACAACTACTACTCGTTCAAAGTTTCCAGATTATTGGACTTCGAGGATATTTAGACTATTTCTCCCCTTGCATATCTAAAGTGTGGTGCTACAACTAAGTGGTATCAGGAGATCCTACAACATCGGAGAATTACCACCAACCCGGATAACCTACGCCATTTTGTCAAACTATCCGGGGCCTTACTCCTGATATAACATCTTACCAGAACCACAAGGGCCAATTTCTTTTTTATTATTATTTAATTTTAAGTAAAACTCTGAAAAAATCTATCTTAATCATTAATCCTAAGAGTCCTTATTTTTTTATTTTTGTTTTTTTTACTTTGATCAGGCGGAAGGCGTTCCCCTGACACCCAGGGTCAGAAAAAAGTTGACAACCACACTTGTGCTTGAGTTATTGAAACTCATGAAGGGCTCTAGATCCAAGGACACTGAAATATAAAAGTGTGCATATTAATTGGGACACGAGTAAATTTTGTGATTATCTCATGTCTTAGTCTCCAGCTTAATGTAGTTTGAGTTCTTTTCTTTTCAGAAGAGTTTGCTACTACTTCGGGCAACCATCCAGCTGTGGTGTTACCTTGCAACTCTCGTCAGTACTACAACAGCTGTTGTTCTGTAAGGCTACTCCTGCAAACATGCTCTATAAGTGAATGTGGTTTCCCCAAACTTTTCCCTTCAACTTATGATTACTGCTGAAATTTATAATGGATGTTACACCTAGGAAGTGTGCAAGTATTTTTACCTCTTAGAAAACATGCTTCGAGTTTCAGACAAATTGCCGAAAATTTGAGCCTAGCAAAGTCAACTGTTGGTCTGATTCTGAAGAGAACTGACGATACTGGTAATTTTGGAGCGCTCCATCGAGGAAAATGTGGAAGAAAACGCAAGACAACACCTCACGATGATAAGGTTATCATAAGAAATAGTGTGAAGGATCCCAAGAAAACTAGCAAAGCTCTACAGAGAGATTTGGCGTCAACTGGCATAAATGTCGATTCATCTTTGTAGTGGACAGAACTGCCAGAAAACTGGTAAAGAAGCAATTACTGACTAATATTGTGAAGAAAAAATGGCTGCGTGGGCACTCGATCATAAGGGATGGACGACGGATGAATGGAGAAAAGTTATATTTTCAGAAGAGGCGCATCTTGAAGTCGTGGGTACAGAGTATTGGTAGTGAGACGCAGCAAAGGCGAAGCTTCTCGATCTCTCCTGACCTCAACCCAAATGAGATTCCATAAGCAATACCCAAGTGCGGGATCGTGGAACAAGACTGTTTAACTGTGAAAAAGCTAATTGATGATGTTATTAAGACCTGGTACCACGAAGAACCTTTGATATATACCTTTGATATACCTTTGAAGGGTTTCGAGAGTTTATCTACTCTCTGAGCCCGGCCATGGGCCAGGCTTATCTGGTGCTTGCCTGGTCAACCAGGCTGTTGCTGCTGGAGGCCCGCTGCCCCACATATCCATCACAGCCTGGTTGATCTGGCACCCGGTGAAGATACTTGTCCAGTTTCCTCTTGAAAGCTTCTACACTGGTTCCAGCGATGTTTCGGATATCTTCTGGTAAGATGTTGAATAGTCTGGGACCCCGGATGTTAATACAGTGCTCCCGTATTGTCCCCACCGCACCCCTGCTCCTCACTGGGTTTATTTTACACTTCCTCCCATATCTCTCACTCCAGTATGTTGTTATGGCAGTATGCAGATTTGGGACCAGGCCCTCAAGTACTTTCCAGGTATATATTATCATGTACCTCTCTCTCCTCCGCTCCAATGAGTACATGTTCAAGACTTGAAGGCGTTCCCAATAATTTAGATGTTTCAATGGCTCAATGTGAGCCGTAAACTATCTCTGAATTTGTTCCAGCTCTGATATTTCTCCTGCCCTGAACGGGGCCGTCAGCACAGAGCAGTATTCTAAGTGAGGGAGCACTAGCGATTTGAAGAGTGTCACCATCGGCATTATTTCCCTTGTTTTGAAAGTTCTCAATACCCACCCCGTCATCTTCCTGGCTGTTGAGATCTATATCTTGTTATGGTCTTAAAAAGACAGATCAGCAGACATAATTATTCCCAAGTCCTTTACGTGTTCCTTTCGTTCTATGTGGTGACCCTCTTGCGTTTTGTATATAGTGTTCCTTTTGAGTTCTTCATTTTTTCCATACCTAAGCAGCTGAAACTTATCACCATTGAACGTCATGTTGTTCTCCACTGCCCACTGGAAGACCCTGCTTATGTCTTCCTGTAATTTTTCAGTGTCCTCTACCTTAGTGACTTTCATGCTTATTTTAGTGTCATCTGAAAATGATGATACAAAAGTGTGATGGGTGTTTTTATCTGTCTGCTGTGAGGATGAGAAACAGCAGAGGTGCCAGAACAGTGCCTTGGGGCACTGAGCTTTTGACCTCGCTGATACTGGATCTTGCCCTGTTCACTACTATTTTTTGTGTTCTGTTTGTTAGGAACTCAAAAATCCATCTGCCTACCTTCCCCGTAATGCCTATGGCCCTCATTTTGTTCGCTATCACTCCATGATCGCATTTATCAAACGCCTTTGCAAAATCTGTGTAAATCACATCTGCGTTTTGGTCGTCCTCCAATGCCTCCGTAATTCTGTCATAATGGTTCAGCAGCTGTGACAGGCATGATCGTTCCGCTCTAAAGCCATGCTGGTTCGGGTTATGTTGGTTGAGCTGGTCCATGAACTTTGTAATCTGCCGTCTCATCACTCTTTCAAAGATTTTTATGATGTGAGAAGTTGTTCATGAATGGTATACAATACCAACAAGATGAAAATTAGACACATGTGCGACATCTGGGGGTCTTTATTGTAGACGTTTCGCCATCCAGTGGCTTTATCAATACAGATTCTAGGACATAACTTGGAGACAGTAGAACTATATACAAAAGATGAGGTAATCAGTCCCTCAGCCTTGAAGTTGGTGTTAACAGCACCGTAGGTGTGGAGATTCTGAAGAACAGGCAAGGAGGCTGGCGCTTAAATAGGCGTCGGCTACAACTACCACTAACCCATCCCTTGGGTATGATCTACTTCCATTGGGAAATCCCGCCTACCAGTGACTATGTCCTCGTCTGCTACCCGTCCCTATCAGCCGACGCCTATTTAAGCACCAGCCTCCTTGCCTGTGAGACGATAAGGTTTGACCCCAGACAGAGAATAAAGTGCAAATCCAATGCTGCGATCGATGAAAGAATTACTGTAAATGGGAACATAATAAATATTGTGAAGAAACGGAGGTGGAACGTACGTCGCCAGGACAGTACCCAGTACGACCAACTAGTTAGCAGGGCAACAACGTTCCAGTTAGAGAATATATCACCCTAGTACATACAAGTAACGAATACTTTATAGGATAGCAAAATTCGAAGTTGAGGGGTTGGCAGCAGGGAAGGTCAAAGGACAGCGCAGTACGTACACAGATGGGCGGATACCAAACTGTACACATAACATGCACACACACACAGAAACAGTTAGAATGGAGACAACAGTGTGTACACATAACATGCACACACACAGAAATCGTTAGACTACAGACAACCCCATATACCCGCCATGTTCATCCACAAATACACACACACACACACACACACACACACACACACACACAGCCAGGAGCTGTGACTCGACCCCTGCAACCACAACTAGGTGAGTACACTCCCGAGGAGGAGGTGAAGAGGCTGCTAAGAGAACTAGATACTTCAAAGGCGGTGGGACCAGACGACATCTCTCTATGGGCCCTGAGAGAGAGAGAGAGAGCAAAGGTACCGTGTGTGCCACTAACAACAACCTTCAACGCATCTATCGAAACAGGGCAACTACCTGAGGTGTGGAAGACAGCAAATATATTACCAATTTATAAGGAGACAGACAGGCAGCATTAAACTATAGATCAGTGTCACTGACATGCAAAGTCATGGAGAAGCTTATCAGGAGAAGAGTGGTGGAACACCTGGAAAGGAATAAGCTTATACACGATAACCAGCACGGTTTCAGTGAAAGGAAATCCTGTGTCACAAACCTACTGGAGTTTTACAAGATGACAGAGCAAAAACAGGAGAGAAAGGGAGGGAGCAGACTGCATTTTCTTGGACTGTAAACATGCCTTCGACACAGTTCTGCACAAGATATTAGTGCAAAAGCTAGAGGAGCAGGCAGAAATAACAGGAGAGGCACTACAATGAATCAGAGAATATCTGACAGGAAGGAAACAACGAGTGATGGTACATGACGAGGTGTCAGGACGCCTATGACGAGCGGGGTTCCTCAAGGGTCAGTCCTAGGGCTGTTGCTGTTTCTGGTATATGCGAATGACATGACGGAAGGGATAGATTCATAGGTATCCATGTCTGCAGACGATGTGAAGTTAATGCGGAAAATTCAAACGGATGAGGATCAGGTAGGACTACAAACGGATCTGGACAGTCTGCAAGCTTGGTCCAACAACTGACTCCTAGAGTTTAACCCCAAAAGTCATGAAGACTGGGGAGGAAAAAAAAGACTGCAGATAGAGTACAGGCAGCAAACCTCATTCAAGGAAAAGTATCTTGGGGTAATTATCATACCGAGCACAGAAACCAAATAACTGCTGCAGCATTTGGAAGCCTGTCAAACCTAAGAATAGTGTTTCACTACCTAAGTAGAGTCATTGAATGCACTGTACACCGTGTACGTCAGACTCATATTGGGATATGGAGCACCAGTATGGAACCCACATCTGTTCAAGCACATCAAGAAATTAGAGAAAGTGCAAAAGATTTGCAACAAACACTAATCCCAGAGCTAAGGGGTATGTCTTACGAGAACACGTTAAGGGAAATCAACCTGACGACACTGTAGAACAGGAGGGATAGGGAGGACATGATAACGACATATGAAATACTGAGAGGACCTTTACAAGGTGGATAGGGACAGAATGTTTCAAAGATGGGACTCAGCAACAAGGGGTCACACTTGAAGTTTAAAACTTAGATGAGTCACAGGGATGTAGAGAAGTATTTCTTCAGTCATAGAGTTGTCAGGAAGTGGAACAATCTGGAGAGTGATGTTGTGGAGGTAAGATCTATACATTGCTTTAAGAATAGGTATGATAAGGCTCTTGGAGCTGGGAGAGAGTGATCTAGTAGCGACTGGCAAAGAGCCGTGGGCCAGAAGCTGTGATTCCACCCCTGCAACCACAAATAGGTGACTACACACACACACACACACAAACACACACACACACACTTACGTGTATAGTGTGCAAAGTCTTGGAGAAAATCATCAGAAAAAGAATGGTGGAGCATCTGGAGCAGAACAGGTTAATCAACGCCAGACAGCACGGTTTCAGGGAAGGCAAATCCTGTGTAACAAACCTCCTGGAGTTCTATGATAAAGTAACAGAGGTAAGGCAAGAGAGAGAAGGGTGGGTTGACTGCATTTTCTTGGACTGCAGGAAGGCCTTTGACACAGTTCCTCACATGAGATTAGTAAAAAAGATGGAAGACCAAGCGTGTATAACAGGAAGGGCACTGGAATGGATCAGGGAATACCTCACAGGGAGGCAACAACGGGTCATGGTGCGTGATGAGGTATCACAGTGGGCGCCTGTGACGAGCGGTGTACCGCAGGGGTCAGTCCTAGGACCAGTGCTATTCTTGCTATATGTGAATGACATGACGGATGGGATAGACTCAGAAGTGTCTCTATTCGCGGATGATGTGAAAATAATGAGGAGAATCACATCGGAAGAGGACCAGGCAGGGCTGCAAACAGACCTGGACAAGCTCGACATCTGGTCTAGCAGTTGGCTTCTCGAATTCAATCCCTCCAAATGCAAAGTCATGAGGATCGGAGAAGGGCAAAGAAGACCGCTGACAGAGTACAGGCTAGGTGGACAAAGGCTACAAACCTCAACAAAGGAGAAAGACCTTGGGGTGAGTATAACACCAAGCACGTCTCCGGAAGCACACATCAACCAGATAACCGCGGCAGCATATGGGCGACTGGCAAACTTAAGATTAGCGTTCCGTTACCTTAACAAGGAATCGTTCAAGACACTGTATACCGTATACGTCAGGCCCATACTAGAGTATGCAGCACCAGTCTGGAACCCACACCTGGTCAAGCACGTCAAGAAACTAGAGAAAGTGCAAGGTTTGCGACAGAGGTTAGTTCCACAACTCAGGGGACTGTCCTATGAAGAAAGGTTGAGGAAATAGGACTAACAACACTGGAGGAAGAAGGGTTAGAGGAGACATGATAACGACATACAAAATACTGGGGGAATCGACAAGGTAGATAGTGACAGGATGTTCCAGAGAGGGAACACAGAAACAAGGGGCACAATTGGAAGCTGAAGAATCAGATGAGTCAAAGAGATGTTAGGAAGCATTTCTTCAGCCATAGAGTGGAAGTGGAATAGTCTAGCAAACGATATAGTGGAGGCAGGAACCATACATAGTTTTAAGACAAGGTGTGATAAAGCTCATGGAGCAGGGAGAGAAGAGACCCAGTAGCGGACAGTGAAGAGGCGAGGCCAGGAGCCGAGTACACACACACACACACACACACACACACACACCTCTACACACAAAATTTACAGAAAGAAGAAACTAGAGCATCCTAACATGATAAAAAAAATGGGATCTCAAAAGGAAGGAAGAAGAGGCAAGGGAACCGAGGGTGGCCAGTCTAAAAAAGAAACATGGTCAGAAAGTCTCAAGAATACAATGGAACAAGATAGGAAGAAAGGCTAAATGAGCTATGCAATGCAATGGTGGATAAGATATCTGTTGAGAGCAAGAAGTGGGAGTTACAAGCTGTAGCTGCTGAGACAAAGATACAGAGCCTGGCAGAGAAACTGGAAGTGCTGAAACAGGATATAATGACGAGGACCGAAAGGAACAGTGATGGAAAAAGTATCATTAGTGGACAGTGAGGGGACTGTGGGAGAGGAAGGAGCTAAGAAATCCCTTGCAGAAGTGTTATCAGGCTACTGAGGTGTCCGGGAGATGATAAGGGAAACAACAAAGATGTTTAAATTGGATCCAGAGATATGGAGGGAAAAGAAATGGGAAGAGAAGGAAAAGTCAATAATAATTCATGTGCTAAGGAGGCTGACGAAAAGACCTATGTTGAAAGAAGACAGTGGGAGAAAAAAGAGATTTGAGAGCATTATCGCAATAACAGGAGAGAAGGCCGTGTCCCAGCTGACAAATTTTCATAGTCTTGGGAGATATTTGAGGGAAAATTTCGCCCAGTCAAATTGACATTCAAGACAGAAGTAGTACCGAACAAAATCCTGCAACAAAAATTATCAGTGAATGTACCTCGACTGTAACAGAACATGAAAAGAATGAGAACAACTGAGAGTGAAGTAAGACGATACCTGAGGAAGGAGAGAGACATAGGGCAGCCATTGACAGAGATGAAAACTCAGCCTCAGGGAGGAACATCAGACACAAATGCTCATAGAACCTTCTCAACCCCTACTACTCCACACTAACCAAACACAATATCCAGAAACAAGCCACACTCACAGCCTCTCCCCAGCACTAATACCACCATCACAGCAGCCTTCTGTAATATCCGACACTGCCTTATACATCCCCAGTCTTCACCAACCCCTCCCACTCCCCAGAATACAGTACTGTAAAGGAAGCTGAATGTATGGTACACGATTGCAGATGGTATAACAAATGAGAGTGACGAGTGGCAAGAACGAATCATTGAGACATCCCAGGACATCATAACACTTATGGAGACAAAGTTCGTGGGGATAATACCAGATGATAACTTCCTGACTGGATATGTGAACGTGTAGGGGCCCCTACAGACCCTCGAAGAGCATTTGAAGGAACCCCCTCCTCCTTATGAAGAGAAAACATAGAAATATAAATTATAACAAATAAGATAAATAATTTTTATTAAATATAAGCTAATATCTCATAAAATATAAAACAATTAAATATGAACTCGTCCTAACTGAAGCAAATGATGGAAAAATTAAATAAACACATCAAATGAAGCAAGCCTAATATGTACAAATATCGGAATGATGGTCTGCCGATTAGGCTGGTGTCAATGACAGGACACTCAAAAATCGGTGGAGTAGAACGAGAAGAAAATTATAGCATTCTGTGGTCAAAGGTGGTCATGACTATTGTAAAGTCCAGCTCCAGGATGTAACAATGCCTATAACGATACACAGCTAGCAGCGTAATTAATGGAGTTTGGCTGCTGGCTGTGGTAGATAACGAGGTCGGCAACAGATATATAGGGAAAATGCCCGAAGGAGGTTGTAGAACTAGTAGCTCAGTCCCGGTGGTATGAGAAAAGCAGAGTTCTCAAAATGCGGACTTTGACAAGATTGTTGACCTGCACCGAGGTAATAGTATGACAGATTTCTATGAATGATGACCTAGAAGTGTAGACCCAAACCAAAGGTGGAGGAACATCAGAGTTCCCAGAATGAAGAATTATCACGTTTCTGATCTATGATTAGATCATGCTGCTCTTCTCGTCTTGCTTCTGTCGGGTGACCCAAACCATACAGCAGGGCTGAGGAGAAACAACAAAAAAATTACAAACCGGACAAGAAATTATTCACATGATAGGCTGAAGGCCATTAAAAGAAATGGTGATGACCAGAAACAATACGTTAGTATCGTAAGTATAATCAAGTCTGGTTAGACAAATTAAAATCCCAACAAGAGTAGAACTCTTATCTATAATAAGTGAAAACCCAAAAATTATTTAACTAACAAAGAGTGGAACTCCATATTTAGACTTGATGAGAGCAGAATGCCAAGTGAAGTTACTCCATCAGCAAGGGTCCCTTGTTAACTCCCATTGGGTGGAGAAAGGGGCTCGCACACCCCTTTCAGAAAAGTCATACTACCTCCATTACTCATTCAGTCTTCACTCTTATTTAATGAACTTTTCCCTCATAGGATATCAAATCATAGACAGAGGGAACAGACAGTGTTTTTGAGGGCTACACAAGGGTACTACAGGGGTTATCAAGTGTGTCAGGGTAGTGAACAACCCTTGAAGTGATTTACGAGTTGCCCTGAGCCACATAAGTGTGGGAAGAGCCATAATTTTATAAGTGAACTAGAAATAAATATTTGGTGGCGGGGTCAGTGGGCCTAGTGTGCTCCAGGCGACGTTGCCACGTGTGTCACCCTAGATAATAAAGTGAAATAAATATGTGACAAGTGAAAGAAATACAGTGAATAGGTTATATTATATATCGACAAGAAACGAAAGTGGATATACGCCAGAACATCACATTGAGTTGGACAATCTACAGGATACTACACGCTGGCCAAGCTGCATCGCATCGCAAGTATTCACCTATGCGTGGTTTTCGGGGTGTCGGGAGTAAGATCCAATTACCTAACCGCTAAGCTGTTTGTGAACGGTCAACTCTCATAGTAAGATAAGGAATAGGATATCAAGTACTCAGTAACAAATAGCAATTGGTAATTTCTAGCAGAAAAGGGCGAGCAGACAGGTGAATCATAGAATACATTAACTGGTAGATCAGGTGTGTCAGGTCAGGCCAGGTAGAGGAGCACTGTAGACTACGTGTTACTCGCAGACCTCACATACCACTCATACACCATAACACAATTTCACCACTACTTTTCACACAATAAATCCACACACATATAGTTCCACACACACACACACACACACATTTCGAAGTGTTTCCTTACATACACATACACACACACATATATACAACAGGCCTAGTGTCTAATTGACATGTGCCTAGGACAAAATGGTAACTAACTAACACACACACGCCCCGATGGCATGATGGCTAGCGCTCTTGCTTCACGCACGGAGGGCCCGGGTTCAATTCCCGGCGGGGCCGAAACATTTCGAAGTGTTTCCTTACACACACACACACACACACACACACACATACAACAGGCCTAGTGTCTAATCGACATGTGCCTAGGACAAAATGGTAACTAACTAACACACACACACACACATACACACACACACCGGGTTCAATTCCCGGTGGGGCAGAAACATTTCGAAGTGTTTCCTTACACACACATACATACAACAGGCCTAGTGTCTAATTGACATGTGCCTAGGACAAAATGGTAACTAACACACACACACACACACTGGGTCACTCTCCCTGCGCCATAAAGCTCATGGCGCAGGGAGAGTGACCCAGTAGCGGCCAGTGAAGAGGCGGGGCCAGGAGCTATGACTCGACCCCTGCAACCACAACTAGGTGAGTACACACATACACACACACACACACACATTCTCTTTTTCAACTCGCCAGATATATCCCCCTCAACTCACTATACATATCCTCTTCACCTCACTACACACACCCTTTTCAACACTTGCTCCTCAAATTCACTTCACACAAATTCTCCTCACCTCGCCTCACACTCTCATCACACCACAGTATCAACTACACATGTGTAGATATGGCCTACGAACCTTGCCATAATGTGATAACCACTTAAGAATGAGCAAAAAGACAACAGAAAATAAATTAATATATTTCCTTCACCAAAAATAAGCTGGTATTTGCAACATACATATATAGACTGTATTAGGTATTTACAGTTATGTAAAATAAGGCAAATGCAAGCATAAGACAAGATAAACCATGACGACCAATAGTGAAGGTAAGTCTGCCAAAGTTATTTGACAAGTGTACCATATCGCTTCACAGCTTCGGGGGCTTCCTTGTGATTGGTTGGCTGAACTTAGATACTGGTATAACGACGGAGCCCCTCATCGTTAAACCCTTCGGACCTGGTTCGCTGGTTGGGAGGTATGCCTATATGGGTGTGTGACATACGCCAAATAAAACGTAACATACTTTTACTATGCCACGCACACCCTTTTTAATTCGTCGCACGCACCCTCCTCAGGTCACCCAAGACGCCCTCCTCATCTCACCCACACACACTCTTGAACCTACTCACAAACACACACTTTAACTTACCCTCACACACTCTTCAACTTACCCTCACACACTCTTCAACTTACCCAAACACACCTTAATTCCCCTTCATAAACACTCAACTTACCTCACAAACTGTTCACAGTTCACTCACATTCTTATACTCACCCACATAAACTCCTTGTTAGCTTAGGTTAGGTAAGGTTCGTCAGGAAACAGGACAGGTGTTTCCTGACGTGGATCTTAGTCATATGATGCAGACTTTGGAGCTTCTGGTCATCTGACCGAGGTCTTCCGCTGGCTTACTGGTCCACCCCTTCAAACATTATGGTCATAGTTATCCTTGTGTCACTCCACACCCACATACACCCACTGTGTCACTCTACACACTCTTATACTCACCCACATATACCCCTTGTGTCACTCTACACACTCTTATACTCACCCACATACACCCCTTGTGTCACTCCACACTCTTATACTCACCCACATACACCCCTTGTGTCACTCCACACACTCTTATACTCACCCACATTCACCCCTTGTGTCACTCCACACACTCTTATACTCACCCACATACACCCCTTGTGTCATTCAACACACTCTTATACTCACCCACATACACCCCTTGTGTCACTCCACACACTCTTATACTCACCCACATACACCCCTTGTGTCACTCCACACACTCTTATACTCACCCACATACACCCCTTGTGTCACTCCACACACTCTTATCCTCACCCACATACACCCCTTGTGTCACTCCACACACTCTTATACTCACCCACATACACCCCTTGTGTCACTCCACACACTCTTATACTCACCCACATACACCCCTTGTGTCACTCCACACTCTTATACTCACCCACATACACCCTTGTGTCACTCCACACTCTTATACTCACCCACATTCACCCCTTGTGTCACTCTACACACTCTTATACTCACCCACATATACCCCTTGTGTCACTCCACACACTCTTATACTCACCCACATTCACCCCTTGTGTCACTCTACACACTCTTATACTCACCCACATACACCCCTTGTGTCACTCCACACACTCTTATACTCACCCACATACACCCCTTGTGTCACTCCACACACTCTTATCCTCACCCACATACACCCCTTGTGTCACTCCACACACTCTTATCCTCACCCACATACACCCCTTGTGTCACTCCACACACTCTTATCCTCACCCACATACACCCCTTGTGTCATTCCACACACTCTTATCCTCACCCACATACACCCCTTGTGTCATTCCACACACTCTTATCCTCACCCACATACACCCTTTGTGTCATTCCACACACTCATATCCTCACCCACATACACCCCTTGTGTCATTCCACACACTCATATCCTCACCCACATACACCCCTTGTGTCACTCCACACACTCTTATCCTCACCCACATACACCCCTTGTGTCACTCTACACACTCTTATACTCACGCACATACACCCCTTGTGTCACTCCACACACTCTTATACTCACGCACATACATACACTGGTCGCACCCTCCTTAACTCACATCCCAAAACTTAAAACTAACTCTACATACCTTCTGCAACTCAACACTCACAAGCGTTCCTCAACCCTTCGTCACACATTTCAATTCACAACAATCATCCTCCTTAGTTCACCTTACACAATCCTCAACTCACCCAAACACATTCCTTAACTCACCATCCAAATATTCCTCATCTTATGCTCAACTTTCCAAACACAAACTTCTCAACTCACCACATACATCATATTCAACACACTGCTCACAACCCCCTGTCCCCAACACTAACAACTCAACCATACACCATCCTCAACTCACCACACACAATCCTAAACTCACCACACACCATCCTCAACTCACCACTCACCATCTTCAATATAATATAAATATAAATTTAATATAAAATACTGCTCGCTGGGCTAGTACACCAAAGAGGGCGTAGAATGAAATTAGCTCAGAAGCATCCACACCACCGTATGTCCTCGGATGATGGGTTCAACACCTAGTTTGGCTGGGTGCGTCATTCTTGAGGATTGTGTGGTCCCGTGGTAGACAGCAACCACCCAGGGAGGTACTACCGTCCTGCCAAGTGAGTGTAAAACGAAAGCCTGTAATTGTTTTACATGATGGTAGGATTGCTGGTGTCTTTTTCTGTTTCATAAACATGCAAAATTTCAGGCATGTCTTGTTACTTCTTCTTACACTTAGGTCACATTACACATTCATGTACAAGCATATATATGCACACCCCCTCTGGGTTTTCTTCTATTTTCTTACTAGTTCTTGTTCTTATTTCCTCTTATCTCCATGAGGAAGTGGAACAGAATTCTTCCTCCGTAAGCAATGCGTGTCGTAAGAGTCGACTAAAATGCCTTGAGCAAGGGGCTAGTAACCCCTTCTCCTGTATACATTACTAACGTTAAAAAGAGAAACTTTTGTTTTTCTCTTCGGGAAAAACAAATATATATATATATATATATATATATATATATATATATATATATATATATATATATATATATATATATATATATATATATATATATATATATGTTTCATTAGACTGATGGATATGTTAGTGACACTGTCTATGTTTGTGTGTAGAATTGTGTGAAATTTTGATTCCCGTTTAATCAATCCGATCAAAACAATATACATCTGCCTCTATTGAACTCCAATGGAGGGGTTTGGTGTGAAGGATGGTGAGGTATGAGGTGGGGATGGAAATGTTTGAGGTAGAGAATAGATGACTTTGAGGTGAAAGCTGAATAAATTTGAAGTCAAGGATGAGGGTTGTGAGTCTAATGATGGATTTCAGCAGGATTGTGGATAGAGACTAGGAAAGGTGGGGGGGAGGGTTGGTGATGGGAGAGTGGAAGGGGGGTAATGGGTGAGTGGAAGGGGTGTGATGGGGAGAGTAGAAGGGGTGTGATGGGGACAGTGGAAGGGTGTGATGGGGACAGTGGAAGGGTGTGATGGGGACAGTGGAAGGGGTGTGAATGGAGAGTGGAAGGGGTGTGATTGAGACAGTTGGAGGGTTGTGATGGATAGTGAGGTTCGTTATGTAATGGATACAGTGAGACGGGAGGAATAGGGAGAGAGAGGGTGATGAAAAGAGTGGGCGAGGGTTTGATGGTGAGTGTGAGAGTTGTGTGACAGTGTGTATAAGAAAGATATGATAGTGAGTGTGAGAGGTGTGATGGTGAGTGTGATAGCATGAGAGAGGTGTGATAGGCAGTGTGAGTGGGGTGTGATGATGAGTGTGAGAGGTGTGTAATAGTGAGTGTGAAAGGGGTGTGAGGGTG
The DNA here is from genome assembly GCA_009830355.1 of Cherax destructor. Lineage (NCBI taxonomy): Eukaryota > Metazoa > Arthropoda > Malacostraca > Decapoda > Parastacidae > Cherax > Cherax destructor. The sequence continues at coordinate 55,974 of WNWK01010018.1, forward strand.
AGTAGGAGGGGGTTTGATGGTGAGTGTAAGAGGGGTGTAATGGAGAGAGTGTTAGAGGAAGTCACCTTAATGGAATCAGTCAGTTTAATGGAATAAGTCAGGAAGGAGTCAGTCAGGATGGAGTCAGTCAGGTTGGGGTCAGGCAGACTGCAATCAGTCAAGATGCAGACAGTCATGATGGAGTCGAAGGGAATGGGGAAAGGGAGGGAGCTATATTATGGCTTGGAGGATGGGGTGAGGCTTGTGGCCAAAGAGTGGGGAGATGAGGGTGTGTGGACTCAAGTAGTGATCGATAGTGTTGCGGTCTGATGGGAGGGGCGTAAGGAATGGTAGGGAGGAATAGGTGAGGGGTTAGGGGTGACTGATGGGTTGGATGAGATAAAGGCATGTACGATAACGTGAGGAAGGGTTAGAGAAGTGCAGGAGCTGGTTGGAAAATGAGCTGGATATGGTGAAGGGGTGTGGCAACGATTTCTCTTTTGTTATTAACCATCACTACGTCACCCCTGTCAGGAGACATAAGTAATGTGGTGGTGGAGTCCCTGTGAGACCTCGGAGGTGGCGGTAATAGTCAAGTATCAGTGCATGTGTTCCTTGTGACCAGTTGTGATCATATGATGACTCTGTCTGCCTGTCTGTCTCTCTCTCTCTCTCTAGCCACTATGTCATGTTTCTTGTCACTGTTGTCACCATGCCATGAATGTTGTCATTGTCTCCACCATGCCATGTTTGTTGTCACTGTCGCCCCCATGTCATGTTTCTTGTCACTGTTGTCACCATGCCATGTATGTTGTCATTGTCGCCCCCATGTCATGTTTCTTGTCACTGTCCCCACGTTCCCATATTTCTTGTCACTGTCGCCAGTGGACTGTGTTGTGTGATAAGTTGTACAAGACATTGTCAGAAGAGTGCAACCAACCATTTCAGTTGTTTATTTCTTTAAACTATAAGATTACCTATTAAATTACAGTATATAGCTGTGCTTAATGATAAGCTGAAAAACAGTTTAAGTCTGAATTAAGACGGCTCAAAGACTCAGTATATCAGTGTATACTTCAGAGTATATGTCCATGTGAGTCAGTTACCTGATAGTTCTCTTGAGTTTTTATACAGTATATATAACTGTTTGTGCAGCATTATTTCACATTATACTGATGATAAGCTGATTTTGCAAACTATAGAGCATGGACTTGTGTGCCATCCTAGTGAAATAAGAAATATTGTTACAAGTGACCTTAGTTAAAAAAGTTAGTCAGTATATTATTCAGTCAAGTGTTAAAAGGCATATTATCCAGTAAAGTGTTACTGCTTGTTTTAATATGTTCACTTACAGGCTTTATTATCAGTAAAGTTACGGTATATATTTGTATGTGCAGTATAATTTTATTTTGTCTGATATTGTTAACTCAGTGTAGTATAAATTTCAGTATATATTCTATGCAGTTCTAAGTATCGTATAAAGTTCTTACATTCATTCCTGTGTGATACTTAGTATATTTGTACTGTGGAATTTTTTTACCTAAAATTCCGAAAATTATAGTGTGTAAATTATAATAATGTAAATAATGTGAAAAATACGTTGCTGGTGAGTTAAATTTAAATTTGAGTGAAAAAGGAACCAGCAGACGAGGGCATCGGGCGGAGGGGGTAGACGCCATTATGAAAAATAGTGGAAGATCGGTCAGAATAACCAGCTAATGCAATTCATCGTCATCGAGGCTAAATTGGAGTGTAACGACCTCAGACGACCAGAAAATAATACGGTGACGCCCTACACTGCAGATTGGGAAGAAAATATGTAAAACCACTGCAATATAGTGATAAAATTGGGAAATATGGAATGACACAGGTGACTTCCTACAGCACGCCGTTAGGATAACTAACATTACCTTTGTTCAGTAGTCCTACATTGGCCTTCGTATGTCTTGCAGGCTAGGTAACGGTAGGGTGTGTTCTACCGGTGGTTCAAATTGGTAAGTGTTTATATTAAACAGTTTCTTATATATACACCATATAATTATATTGAATGATGTGTAAAATTGACCCTACCACCTCGTTCAGTCATTCCCAAAGAAAAACTTTACGGTCCACACTTTGAATAATAGTACCAGAATTACTGGTTATGTTTATTAAATATTATTAAATAATTTTTTAGACCCCAGCTTGTGTGAGTGTGGATTGAGGGTTGCGGGTATCGAAGGAGACACTTTCCAGTGACCTAGAGTGTCTTAATCCCACCTACCTCAGAGGTGCAACAAAAATTGGTAAGTAATATTTACCTTAGTAAAGCTCATATAGGTAATTTCTCACATCTACCATATAATTGAGTAATTTACATTATTCAAATTATCAAGTATTACAAAATTATGTTATTTTTAGCAATATTTCCTATGCTATATTGATCGAAATTATTCTTGTTTATATCAGTAATTCCTATGCAACAGTGATCAAGCTTTCTCCAAGTACCAACCTTTATCAAAATAAATTAGATTGTTAATTTGTTCTAAATTTGTATAATTAAGATACTTTAAAGTCATTTCATTACTTTCATTCTGCAGTATATTTATACTAATTTACCTGCAAGAAAGATACTTCAGGCATATATGTAATTTGTTGTCCTGAAGCCTATGGTATACTGCTAGGTTGTAACTTAACAAATTTGATTATTCAAGCAAACTCAGTTTGATTATTTGTTTTATAATGAATAAGCTTGTTCTTGTAAAGTAAAGATTCTGTTCTTCTCTAGTAAATAATTTTACCTGCTGTGTGAATAAGTCAAACTATTTAATTCTTAACTTAATCTACATTATTCTTTACTGTGTGTGTATTATTTCTTATTGTCCTTTTTTTTTATTGTACATAATTGCAATTCTTTGACCTATATTTGCATTTTTTTCAATAGTTATCTTTCATTGTATTTCATATTTACATTTATATATTTTTGACATTTAATTGATTCATTATTATTGCTAAACGTTTCCTGAATGTAGTCAGTAAACATAAGTCGCCTAACATATTCCAACATCAAGTTAGTTCTCATTAATGTTCTACATATATATGAAGCTTTTGTACATAATTTAGCCACGTGTTATTTAATTTGCTTTCACATAATTTTTATTGTGTTCTCATTTTGTTTTCTTATGCATCTTAAACATTTCCTATGACAATGAGTGAATCAGCTCATAACACAACTTTTGACGCCAACTTGCCGTCTCAGGACAATAATATTGTTTTGCCTAGTGATTCACAACAAAGATTAAACAGACAATTGCTTTATTCTCGAGAACTATTAGATACAGTACCTATGTATGATGGTTGGCCAAATAACCTTGAATCATGGTTCACATCTACTCGCAATACCGCTAAGAATGTGTTAGGTTTTGCTTCTATGGACAGTATTATTCGACTTGCCAAGGATAATCTTTCACACTATTCCACTTCTGGAGATGCCGGTGTTCCCATTAACTCTTGTCATTGCCAAGATTGTACTCGTTGTTAATAGTTAGAGGTATTCCTTCACGGGTATTATTTTCCAACGGCTGCTTCTGATTCCTACGTAATGTTACGTCATTTGATGTTCGCTGAACCAACTCCTAATGAGACTCTAGCTCAGTTATCGTACCATATTCTCAAAATGCTGAAAGCATTTAAGGTATCCTTAGAATCTTCAACCTTCGTACGTCAAAAATGTAAGGAATTTGCCCTCGATATTGGCAAGCTCGCTGCTTTCTGAGTGATCAAGCAGTTGTTAACACATGGTGCTGAACCTAGGTTCTCAGATAACCCGCCAACGCTGGATATGGAACCTATGGCTGTTCTACCTAAAACTAGATCAATCTCTGATCACAGGTACATTTCTGCCTTTAGATTCAGAAGATAAAGAGTCAGCTCAGTCTTCTATTCATCCAGTTGTTTGTGTAGCAACTACTCAGTCTCCAGGAGCATGTTCAGTCTCGTCTCTCCTCTAGGGCAAATACAAAGAGTGTTCATTCAGCTCGTAATGCTAACAGTATTCACAGTAACAATGATGTTAGAAAATGTTACAATTGGAACTAGAGAGGACATATTGCTAAATATTGTTTGGGTGTCCTGAAACAACACCGTAACCGAGAGTTCTCCAGTGATTCAGTCTTCTTTCAGCTATAAGAAAATATTTATGCAACAAAGTTCTCGTTCTAACTTACCATATTGCACTTTCCATAATGTACATGCTTTGTTTGCATGGAAAGAATGTTCCAGGAATTTTCTCATAGCCGTCACACCCGTGGTTACAACAGAGGTATAGGTCAAAAAAGATGTTCTCTTAAACAGAACACTTCTCAAGTGTCACGGTTGGGGAAAGCCTTGCGCCTGAATCAAATGTGACATTTAATACTCAACATACCATCCCTACTCAACATTCCAATGATTTATGCAGTCTCGATGTTGATTCCCTCGTTGACAAAGTTGCTCCTATGTCTTTGATGAAGATGTTTTTTGGTGAAGTTCATGAACAAGTATTTACTAATAATGACGACTCTTGCATGTTTGCAACTATAGACCCACTAGTTAAATCTTCTGTGTCAGGTACACCTGTTCATGCCTTTATGGACTCTGGCACACTAGTCAATATTATTCGTTCTAGCCTTTTTAAGGATAAGCAACTTTGTCAAGTTCTTCTTGTAGAAGCTACTTGTGTGTCCACCCTTAGTGGAGTGGCTGGTTCTAACGTGCTTGTCCGAGGTCAGCCTTTTCTTACTTTTTCCATCCAAGGTAGAGAATTTTCAGTTTCTTTTCTTGTTGTTGATCAGATCGGTTTTCCAGGTGATCATTTACTAGGCTTTGCTTCTATGAGAGATCTACATATTGTGTTTCATCCATACCAGTGACATGCCCGAATTGATGACTTGGTCAAACCATTCTGGAGCTATCAGTTTGGATCCGAGATCTGCCATACCACGTCAGAGTATGAAGTCCGGATTAAGTCTTTACAGGTTTGTGCATTCGCCAGTACTGTAACCAAGCAGTCAGGCACTGCAACTCCTCACACCCAGGATAGTGTACAGTTGCCTCAGATATCAGAGGACGCTCAGACAACTTTAGGCACTGAAACTACTCCTACGATTGCCACTTGTTCCAGTAGTAGCGACCACTTGAAACAAATTATGCCATCTCTTGCTTATATCAAAGGTCATTTTCAGAAAGACATTTCTGTTGCGGCAAGTGCTCTCACTGGTGTTATTTGTTGTTTCTTATGTTCCAGATAGAGATAACCTATTAGTTGACAGTAATTCATGGAGGCTAAAGGGTTTGTTTGTCGAGCCATCTTTGCATATTGTACGAGATAACATGATTCATCTCATTTTAGCAATTACTTCTAGTCAGAGTGTTCGCCTTAGAGCAAACACTACTCTTGTTAACCTTGTCCATTATCCATATCCCGTTCAAAAAATGGACATGTTATCACCAGATCAATAGATTGGTGCTATTTCTCCCCGGGAGAATCAATCGAATGCTTGATGATGGAGTCATCGCTTATTGTAATTCACCATGGAACATGCCAATAATTTTAGTGCCCAAGAAAGATGATATTTGGCGTCCGGTGGTTGATTTTAGGAAATTGAATACTAAAACAATTCGAGATCATTTTCCTCTTCCTATTCTTAGACAAATTAGAAAACAAAGTATTTTCAACTCTAGATTTGTTACAAGGTTTTAGCGAGTACCTCTTTGTTATAAAGGTTTCTGCATTGCATTGTAATATGTATAATGGAGAAGTGTGCCTTAATTTTATAAACTAGGTCATAATTGTAAACCATAGTTTTATAAATAATGTTATACATTTGTGGGCACTGTAAATTTAGCTTAAACTGTAAAATGTAAGGAAGTCCTATCGTGACTTATTTCCCAAGTGTGGGTGTATAGCGTGGGTGTGTGAGCATGGGTGTATAGCGTGGGTGTGTGAGCGTGGGTGTATAGCGTGGGTGTGTGAGCGTGGGTGTGTGAGCGTGGGTGTGTGAGCGTGGGTGTATAGCGTGGGTGTGTGAGTGTGGGTGTATAGCGTGGGTGTGTGAGCGTGGGTGTGTGAGCGTGGGGAAGCGGCATGGGTGACAAACATGCTGGCGAGACGCAGTTTATTTAAGCAAAGTTTTGTACTCCTTTTGTTTATCCGACACAAGCCATAGGTTACTTTAGTGCTTACCAGTAGACTCACCTGGGCTCTGATGTGGTCAGGGTTCTGTTGGTTGAGTAAGGGCTGAAGTTTAATGAAATGGTGTCGGTAGGGGAGGGCATGGCGCCCGCTGGGCACTAATCCCATACTAACGTGTGTTTTGTTTTGCTTTCATATCGCAGCCTGCCGTCTCCTTATGTATCTTTGGGTGTACATACTGAGGGAAATATGTGTGTGTTTATCTAGTGTTTGTAGATATTGTTAGAAGTAATAAATGTATATTTTTTTAACAAGGAATTTTGCCTAAACACACTAATAACCAAACCATAGAAACAGTGAACGCTGGTTTAGCGCTTTCTGTTTTGATTAGGGTAAACCTGAGTGGCTCACTTTTTTTATGATATTTGTGTAACTTTCACCTTTGCCCCTAGACAAGGCCTTAATCCCAGGCGCCCTATTTTCTGCGTTACACTCTTCATGAGTGTAACAAGCTATTTTCATTTCCTCAGAATGACAAATATATTTCGAAGCCTCATAGATAATACTTATGGTATACTAATGGTATATGTAAGAAAATGTGGAGATGCATCTCAAAAGTCTAGATTTGGCACTTGATACTTGAAGCTAATTTAAAGATAAAACTTTCTAAATGTCAGTTCTTAACATCATAGATGAAGTTTCTTGGTCACATAATCACTCCCAGACGGGTTATGACTGACCAGAGTAAAGTCAGTGCTGATCAGAATTTTCCAGCTCCAATAACTGCTGAAGCCGTAAGATCCTTTGTGGGCTTAGCAAGTTTTCATAGAGCTTTCATTGCTAATTTTCTTCCACTGCAGCTCTGAGTTGTTTAAGAATGATGCTCCTTTCACTTGGACCTTCTATCAAGAAAGAACATTTCAAACTTTAAAAGACAAGTTAACTTCTGCTCCTGTATTAATATTCCTCCATTTAACACATAAAACACGCTCAAAGAAAAGATCCAGTATTTTGTGGTGTGATTCGATTCCTACTGAAGGAAGATCGAGTACTCTTAGTAAAAACAGTCTCCAATTAGTGACTTTGTCTTGAATCAAGATCTGCTGTATCGTATAGGCGAACTTAGTATGCCTAGCCAAAGAGTACTTAAGTTAGTCATAACTCCATAATTAATGAACTAGCTGCAGGGCTATAGCCCTGCAGCTAATTCACTATGTACCCAGTGTTGCACACCCTGGTATGGATCGTTCAGTTAAACAAGCCATGTTGAAATACTTTTGGCATCGTATATCATCAGATATTTCAGAATATATTAGAAAATGCAAGGTTTGCATGCATCATAAAGGTAATGTCCTATTCAAGTGTATCACACAACTAGTGAACCTTGGGAAAGGGTATAGCTTAAAAAATGCATAATTTGTTATATTTGAGTCCTAAGTCTAGTTATAAAGATGATGATTATATTAAGTTTTGCACTCGCTTAGCGTAAAGTATTTTTAGAAGATTCGTGAAACACTTCATAAATCAACATCCGAATTTACAAAAGTTACTAACACATGTGTGACACCAACTAAGATTAAAGACAGATCAAGAGTTGTGCTTATAAATTTTAATAAGAATTCTGCTATGCCTAAGTTAAATCAAAAGTTTGTTGGCCCATATCGTGTGGTCGAACATTTATATGGTAACAAGTATAGATTCAGAGATATCAGTAGTGGTCAGTATGAAGAGTCCCCTGAAGTTGATCTGTGATGATGTAGATGATACTACGGGCACCTAGACTGCTGAGCCAGACCTTGACAATCCTTTACATACAATACAAGTGATGAGGAAATCAGTTCCATCCGATACTACTAATGTTGATTCCTCTGTCACAGCAAGTATTAGCCATTGCTTCTGTTTTTGACCCTCCTAGACCTGATGTTCACTCTGCCTATGTAAATTTCTCTCTAACAGAGATGGTTTAAAATGTTAATGCATTATATAACTAATTTGTTGTTCCAAGTTCTACTTTACCATCATTTGTTTTAATATACTTTGCTATCTTTGATTGTCATTTGTAATTACAGATAACTGTGTGTTATCTTACATCATTGTGCAATATTGTGTATGTACTTGTAATTATAAATTACTCAGAATTTTTTTTCTGTGCACATGTGTACATTTTTTACTATTTGATTGTTGAATAAAAAAAAAAAAAAAAAAAAGAATGTCCTGAGATGCCTGTGTCTTATTCCAAGTTATTGGCTGTGTCAACGATTTGCTTTGAAGACTGTTGTGCATTATTCATATAACTGTGTCTTAATTTCTGATGTGGATCAATTTCTTTCATGTATATATTCATTATTAACGTTCTCTCTGTGTTCTGAAAATTTTCATTAATAACTTGTTTGCATCAAGTTTGCCTTGTCTGTTAAATGCTATCTTGTTTTGTACTTATACATTTTTCTTCACAACCATAGATCACATGAATAGCGATAGATCGATCCAAACATGATTTTCTTCATGAGTACCCATATGTTTTTCTGGTGCATTGATCCAACTCCTTACTATATATTGATCCAGTGAGTTAAAATACATTAATTCATTGATTACACATATTTATCTTTTTGAGTCAATACACTTTACAACAATTCTCATGATTCTGTGTGATATGCATATATATATATCTTATAAAACATAACATAACAATTTCTTAATATTACTTTGCATTGTATAGAATCTCTGCCAAAATCTTATATTGGCAGCCATTCAATTAATTGTATCTTGTATGTCACGGTGTCTGTAATACTATGTAGAGATCGACGAACCATAGCATGTTCGAGCTGTCAATAATCTCATAATTATCTATAGGCCATGTATTATAATATAATATAGTGTGATGGTTGCTACAAGGTGTGTACCCCTCATATTGGTATTCCTCCACACCTCTGTTCAGTTGGAAACTGGACCAGTAGACGCAGGATCTAGGCTCGGCAGACGAAGATATTACTACATAATAAACAATCACTAAGCAAGGATGTCTTTCATTTGGTCCTTCACACTTCCCTATTTTAACCACAACAACGCCATGTTTCTTGTTACTGTCTCCATCGTGTCATGTTTCTAGTCACTTGCCATCATCATGTCATGCCATGTTTCTTGTCACTGTCATAATCATATCACGTTTCTTGTCACTGTCTCCATCATGTTATATTTCATGTTACTGTCTCCGTCATGTCAAGTTTCTTTTCACTGTCTCCATGTCATGTTTCTTGTCACTGTTATTATTACATCATGTTCCTTGTGTCTGTATCCACCATGGCATATTTTATGTGTCCGTACCTATTGTGTCGTGTCTCACATGTCTGTACCCACACCATATGGTTCCCGCGTCTGTACCCACCATGTCATGGTTCCCGTGTCTGTACCCACCCTGTCATGGTTCCCGCGTCTGTACCCACCATGTCATGGTTCCCGCGTCTGTACCCACCATGTCATGGTTCACGCGTCTGTACCCACCATGTCATGGTTCCCGCGTCTGTACCCACCATGTCATGGTTCACGCGTCTGTACCCACCATGTCATGGTTCACGCACATTCTACAGTCACACTTCATCAAATCTATTTACCACTATGAACCTCAGTGAACAGATGCAGTGAACAGACGCAGTATCGAGCCTCCACCATGCTTTGAGTCGAATGACCTACACGGGCCACTTTTTTTTGAAATAATAATATAATAATAATAATATCTTTTATTTATTACAAGTACATGTACAAGGTATACAGTCCTAGCTGACATCAATGACATACTACTATATAGAAAGCCGCTTGTTATGCAGAGCATTTCCCGCAAATTAAGTCAGTTTTGTCCCAGGATGCGACCCACACCAGTCGACTAACACCCAGGTACCCATTTTACTGATAGGTGAAGATAGACAACCGGTGTAAGGAAACACGTCCGACGTTTCCACCCCTTCCCTGGGAATCGAACCTGGACCCTCACCGTGTGAAGCGAGAGCTTTTGCCACCAGGCCACGGGGCACCGTGGCAAATAGTTTTTCTTTGTGAGTAGAGTGGGAAGGGAGGAGAAAATCTCCCAACTGGAGAGAGTTTCACCTTATCCACCAAAGAGAAAATAATACCTGGCATGCCTTTTCCACTAACCTGGGGTCCCCAAACTCTTCGGCTCATCGACCCCATGAAGTTTTGGACTGTTCATCGACCCCCCAAACATTTATTATATGAAAATAATTTAAGAAATAGTACAGTAGTACGAATAATAATAATGGATAACAATAATAATATTAATGACTTCATGAAAAATAGGTAACATTTCAGATTTAACATGCCCTTTTTTACTGAAACTGTTGATATCGTTAATGGGATTGATGGGAAGTGAACAAGAATACTTCATGCATGTATATTCATCCCGTTACAGGAGAGATGAGAGAGACAAGGGAGAGGGCGGAAGGTCACAGATACACAATGCAAAGCACGTCCCCAGATATTTACCGACCCCCTTTTACCCCCAGCCATTTGTCGACCCCTTCGATAGTCCCATGGATACTGACCACTTAGTGGAAGCCTTCGCTAAAGGAAACACGATCTCTCAGCACCTTGTCCTTAATGAATAATATACACTGCAACACTAAGAGCACAACCACACTGATTTGGGACATTAATTAGCAATTATTTAATAATGAATGGTAGACGCATAAGAATTATGTCATAGGAGATATGTAAAACTTTTATTACTGCGATCAGTTTGTGATAATTTTCCAAGAGCTCCATCTACAAGACTGAGCATTTGAAAATGCTCCCAAAGGAAGCAGTTCAAATCATTGCCTGGAGAAGCATGGATGTGTCCATCTAGCGGCATCATTTAGCTCAGAAGACCGGGTTAACCATTAACCAGAGATAAGTGATACAGTAAACCATTATCTCGCACCATAATAGTTTCAAGTGAAAGTGTTTCATACCATGAGTCGCCTCTCGCTCACGTTCTAGTTAACGAGAGTACTAATTAGTACTGGCAGGCTGTTATTCTCTGATGTTCGCAATGCAGCATAATAGGTCATAACAATATATAGTTCTTGCCAGTAGGTACACGGGCCCAGAAAAATAATACTCAGTTAAGTGATAAACTCTTGTCATAGCCGAAACATATATAAGAAGCCTCATCATCGAATAACCTGGTAGATCGACGACAAATTGTTCTTAACATTTACCAGAACGACAAGGAAAAAGACTGCCTTCTTGTTCTTAAGGCTCCAAATGTTAGGTATTCTAGGCTGCCTTTAACCTTAAGGGCCTGGTTAGTCCATTAAGTTTTTTATCAGTCATAAAATAAGTTGCAAGATATTGAAGAAAGCAGGTAGTATTTATTGAACCTAATTATCTAAAGTTATTATCAAAAACGTATTGCACGTACAGCACAGCCTTGACCATACCACAAGACAGACATGGTGACTGCCATATTACATAATTATTAATTAACACCAAAATAACTCCAGGCCTCTTAATGTTAATTAGAGATATTACTTTAAACTCTAGTCGTGTGTTTACCTTTATTTTCTCAGGTAAAACTCCCTACATTTTGTATCCTACTCCGTCTCTTGTATACCAAACACTATCAGGCGTTTCTCCCTCTCATCCCCATCCTCGTACTTCATTGTCGTCTTTTTCTTTAACATATCTTTAGATGTTTTTCATTACGTCGCCAGTATCTACACTCTTCCCCGACCCATTCCTCTAATCTCTTTCCTTCATCTTTCCATCCCTCCTTACTCTTCTAACTTGCTTTTCTCCCTTCATCAATTGTCTGCTCTTTTTCACTTTTCTCCCCTCTTTCTCCTCATCCGTAATTGCCGTGATTATTAAAGCATTTTTCTCTTGTTTATTTTTTGATCTGCTCTTCCTTTTCTGTTAAAATTACCTCGCATATTCCTCATTTGACAGTGAAGTGAGTTGAAAAGGGGAAGCGGAGTGAGTTAAGAGAGAGAGTGTACTCACCTAGTTGTTGTTGCAGGGGTCGATTCACAGCTCCTGGCCTCGCCTCTTCACTGTGTGTGTGTGTGTGTGTGTGTACTCACCTAGTTGTTGTTGCAGGGGTCGATTCAGAGCTCCTGGCCTCGCCTCTTCACTGTGTGTGTGTGTGTGTACTCACCTATTTCTACTCACCTATTTGTGGTTACAAAGGTCGAGTCATAGCTCCTGGCCCCGCCTCTTCACTGATTGCTACTAGGTCCTCTCTCTCCCTGCTCCATGAGCTTTATCAAACCTTGTCTTAAAACTATGTATGGTTCCTGCCTCCACTACGTCACTTTCTAGGCTATTCCACTTCCTGACAACTCTATGACTGAAGAAATACTTCCTAACATCTCTTTGACTCATAGGAGTCTTCAACTTCCAATTGTGACCCCTTGTTTCTGTGTCCCCTCTCTGGAACATCTTGTCTCTGTCCACCTTATCTATTCCTCGTAGTATTTTATATGTCGTTATCATGTCTCCCCTAACCCTCCTGTCCTCTAGTGTCGTCAGGCCGATTTCCCTTAACCTTTCTTCGTAGGACAATCCCCTTAGCTCTGGGACTAGTCTTGTTGCAAACCTTTGCACTTTCTCTAATTTTATGACGTGCTTGACCAGGTGTGGGTTCTAAACTGGTGCTGCATACTCCACTATGGGCCTGACGTATATGGTGTACAGAGTCTTGAACGATTCCTTAGTGAGGTATTGGAACGCTATTCTTAGGTTTGCCAGCCGCCCGTATGCTGCAGCAGTTATCTGCTTAATGTGTGCCTCAGGAGATGTGCTCGGTATTATACTCACCCCAAGATCTTTTTTCCTTGAGTGAGGTTTGCAGTCTTTGGCCACCTGTCTGCGGTCTTCTTTGCCCTTCCCCGATCTTCATGACTTTACATTTGGCAGGGTTAAATTCAAGGAGCCATTTACTGGACCAGGCTTGTAGCCTGTCCAGGTCTCTTTGTAGTCCTGCCTGATTTAATTCTTCTCATTAACTTCACATCATCTGCAAACAGGGACACTTCTGAGGCTATCTCTTCCGTTATGTCATTCACATATACCAAAAACAGTACCGGTCCCAGGACTGACCCTTGTGGAACCCCACTCGTCACAGGTGCCCACTCTGACACCTCGTCACGTACCATGACTCGTTGTTGCCTCCCTGCCAGATATTCTCTGATCCATTGCAGTGCCTTTCCTATTACGTGTGCCTGATCCTCTAGCTTTTGCATTAACCTCTTGTGAGGAAATGTGTCGAACGCCTTCTTGCAGTCCAAGAAAATGCAGTCTATCCACTCCTCTCTCTCGTGTCTTACTTCTGTTACCTTGTCATAAAACTCCAGTAGGTTTGTGACACAGGATTTTCCTTCCCTGAAACCGTTCTGGTTGTCGTTTATAAGCTTGTGTCTTTCTAGGTGCTCCAATACTCACCTTCTGATGATCTTCTCCATGACTTTGCATACTATACACGTCAGTGACACAGGTCTGTGTGTGTGTGTGTGATAATTGTGTGTCGAGAAGGGTGTATCAAGTGAGTTGAGGAGGATGTTTGAGTCACATCAGAAGGATGTGTTGAGTCAGTTGAGGAGGATGTGTTGAGTCACTTGAGGAGGATGTGTTGAGTCACTTGAGGAGGATGTGTTGAGTCACTTGAGAATGTGTTGAGTCACTTGAGAATGTGTTGAGTCACTTGAGAATGTGTTGAGTCACTTGAGGAGAATGTGTCAAGTCACTTGAGGAGGATGTGTCGAGTCACTTGAGAATGTGTTGAGTCACTTGATGAGAATGTGTCGAGTCACTTGAGGAGGTGTTGAGTTACTTGTGAAGGATGTGTTGAGTTACTTGAGAAGGATGCGTTGAGTCACTTGAGGAGGATATGTTGAGTCACTTAAGGAGGATGTGTTGAGTCACTTGAGAAGGATGCGTTGAGTCACTTGAGGAGGATATGTTGAGTCACTTGAGGAGGATGTGTTGAGTCACTTGAGGAGGATGTGTTGAGTCACTTGAGGAGGATGTGTTGAGTCACTTAAGGAGGATGTTTTGAGTCACGTGAGGAGAATGTGTTGAGTCACTTGAGAAGGATGTGTTGAGTCTCTTGAGGAGGATGTGTTGAGTCACTTTAAGAGTATGTGTTGAGTCAGTTGAGGAGGATGTGTTGAGTCAGTTGAGGAGGATGTGTTGAGTCAGTTGAGGAGGATGTGTTGTGTCACTTGAGGAGAATGTGTTGAGGAGTCTATAAAGCGAGTTTAAGAGTGAGTCGAGCAGTGTGTGTGTGGTGAGGTGAGGAGGGTGTCTGTGGTGAGGTGAGGAGGGTGTCTGTGGTGAGGTGAGGAGGGTGCCTGTGGTGAGGTGAGGAGGGTGCCTGTGGTGAAGTGAGGAGGGTGCCTGTGGTGAGGAGGAGGGTGTATGTGGTGAAGTGAGGAGGGTGTCTGTGTTGAGGTGAGGAGGGTGTCTGTGGTGAGGTGAGGAGGGTGTCTGTGGTGAGGTGAGTAGGGTGTCTGTGGTGAGGAGGTTGCCTGTGGTGAGGTGAGGAGGGTGCCTGTGGTGAGGTGAGGAGGGTGTCTGTGGTGAGGTGAGTAGGGTATCTGTGGTGAGGAGGGTGCCTGTGGTGAGGTGAGGAGGGTGTCTGTGGTGAAGTGAGGAGGGTGCCTGTGGTGAGGTGAGGAGGGTGTATGTGGTGAGGTGAGGAGGGTGTCTGTAGTGAGGTGAGGAGGGTGTCTGTGGTGAGGTGAGGAGGGTGTCTGTGGTGAGGTGAGGAGGGTGTCTGTGGTGAGGTGAGTAGGGTGTCTGTGGTGAGGTGAGGAGGGTGTCTGGTGAGGTGAGGATGGTGTCTGTGGTGAGGTGAGGAGGGTGTCTGTGGTGAGGTGAGGAGAGTGTCTATGGTGATGTGAGAAGTGTCTGTGGTGAGGTGAGGAGGGTGTCTGTGGTGAAGTGAGGAGGGTGTCTATGGTGAGGTGAGGAGGGTGTCTGTGGTGAGGTGAGGAGGGATTCTGTGGTGAGGTGAGGAGGGTGTCTGTACTGAGGTGAGGAGGGTGTCTGTGCTGAGGTGAAGAGGGTGTCTGTGGTGAGGTGAGGAGGGTGTCTGTGGTGAGGTGAGGAGGGTGTCTGTGGTGAAGTGAGGATAGTGTTTGTGGTGAGGTGAGGAGGGTGTCTGTGGTGAGGTGAGAGGGTGTCTGTGGTGAGGTGAGAGGGTGTCTGTGGTGAGGTGAGGAGAGTGTCTATGGTGAGGTGAGGAGGGTGTATGTGGTGAGGTGAGGAGGGTGTCTGTGGTGAGGTGAGGAGAGTGTCTATGGTGAGGTGAGAAGAGTGTCTGTGGTGAGGTGAGGAGGGTGTCTGTGGTGAAGTGAGGAGGGTGTCTGTGGTGAGGTGAGGAGGGTGTCTGTGGTGAGGTGAGGAGGGTGTCTGTGGTGAAGTGAGGATGGTGTTTGTGGTGAGGTGAGGAGGGTGTCTGTGGTGAGGTGAGAGGGTGTCTGTGGTGAAGTGAGGAGAGTGTCTATGGTGAGGTGAGGAGGGTGTATGTGGTGAGGTGAGGAGGGTGTCTGTGGTGAGGTGAGGAGGGGGTCTGTGAGGAGTGACACTAGATGACAAGGACAGTAATAGGTATAGTGGAAAAACAGAGATGAGCAGGAAGGGTAAAGAGAAAGGAGGGTCTCTAAATATATATTACACCAATAGTCGTAGTGCTAGGAATAAGATGGACGAGTTGAGATTAGTTGCAAGTACGGGTAATATTGATGTTTTTGCAATAACTGAGACATGGTTTAATATGAAAAATCGGGACTTGCCTGCCGAATGTCACATTCAGGGTTTTAAATTGTTCCAAGTAGACAGAAGTATCGGGAAAGGGGGTGGGGTGGCACTCTATGTCCGTGATCATTTAAATTGTTGCATAAAAACGGGTATAAAGTCTGAATTAACACATACAGAGTCTGTCTGGATAGAATTTTCAGAGGGGTGTGAAAAATTGATTTTAGGCGTGATTTACCGTCCTCCAAACTTAGATAGGGAACAAGGGAGACTACTTTGGGAGGAAATTGTTAAGGCCACAAGACACGATAACGTAGTAATTTAGGGGACTTTAACTTTAGTCAGATTGATTGGAATTTCATGACAGGGAATTTAGAATCTAACGACTTTTAGAAGTAGTTCAGGATTGCTTTTTGAAGCAGTTTGTAACAGAACCTACAAGGGAAATAACCTACTTGACTTGGTTCTGGCAAGCAAGGAAACCCTTGTTAATAATTTAGAAATTACAGAGGAACTCGGCTCAAGCGACCACAAGTCAATTACCTTTAGCATTGAATGGATGTATGATAGTAGGGATAATTCAGTAATGGTCCCAGATTTTCGCTTAGCAGATTATAATGGACTTAGAGAACACTTATCAACTGTGGACTGGGGTGAAGAAGAGAGGTATCAATATGACAGTTTTCTTAACACTATACAGGCTGCCCAAAGAACATTTATCCCGTATAAAGAAATTAGATCAAGTAGAAATGACCCAAAATGGATGAATAATAGGCTCAAATATCTTTTAGGGCAGAAGAAAGGAATTTATAGGCGCATAAAAAGAGGTGAGGGTCATCTTATAAATCAGTATACTGACATTAAGAGGGACGTTAAAAGGGAATAAGAAAAGCTAAACGGGACTATGAAATTAAAGTTGCTAGGGATTCAAAAAATAACCCAAAAGTTTTTCCAGGTTTATAGAACAAAAGTTAGGG
>WNWK01010019.1:0-72821 GCA_009830355.1 Cherax destructor
AAGACTCAGATGAGTCAAAGGGACGTTAGGAAGTATTTCTTCAGCCACAGAGTAGTCAGGAAGTGGAATAGTCTAGAGAAAGATATAGTGGAGGCAGGAACCATACATAGTTTTAAGACAAGGTATGATAAAGCTCATGGAGCAGGGAGAGCAGAGACCCAGTAGCGGACAGCGAAGAGGCGTGGCCAGGAGCTGAGTCTCGACCCCTGCAACCACAATTAGGTGAGTACAATTAGGTGAGTACACACACACACACACACACACACACACACACACACACATATATATAAACATACATACATACACACACACATACACACACATATACACACACATATACACACAGGAGCTGAGTCTCGACCCCTGCAACCACAATTAGGTGAGTACACACATATATATACACACACACACATATACACACAAATACATGTGAGCAATGGGAATTGGTAATTGAGAGGCGCCATCTTTTATGAACTTAGCTGGGAAGTTATCTGGACTGGTGCTTTTAGTTGGGTTTAACTTACTTTGTTCTTTACGTACAAAGTCATAAGATACACCTACTAGTTGGCAACTGTTCGGGGTGACGCCCTTATTAATGTTATATGTTTTAAAGTTATCAGAGTCTGTTGAAGGTATTTGATGCAACTGGTGGTTTACTTACTAGTGTTGATGCAACAGAAGTGTAGTGTGAATTAGAACAATTTGCCACTTCAGTTGTATCGTGGCATACCTCGTTATCAATATTTAGCACTATGTTAGATCTATCTACTGGTTTATGGCTATACCTCAACTGTTTTAGTTGTTGCCAGAGCTTTCTAAGGTTATTCTTGTACTCTTCGATTTTTGAGCAATAGTGCTTTGCCTTTGCTCCTTTTATGAGCCTCTGTACTCTGTTCCTCACTCTCTGGAATTCGGATAGGCCTACACAAGACAATAAAAGTTAGGTCAACTAGAAACTACAGTAAAGAAAAACTGGTAAATATGCTACACAATTGTGACTGGTCAGTAATAACAAGTTGCACGGACGTAAATGATGTCTGGGAAAAAATCAAAACAATGTTCACTGTCATCCTTGATAATATTGCACCAGTATATTGCACCTGGATGACTACTGAGATATTAGATAATATGAAATTCAGAGACCAGTTGATAAAAAGATTTAAGGCAAACAGAATATTGCAGCACTAAATGAATTCCAAAGGGTGAGGAACAGAGTGCAGAGGCTTATAAAAGGAGCAAAGGCTAGGCACTATTGCTCAAAGATCGAAGAGTACAAGAATAACCCTAGAAAGCTCTGGCAACAACTCAAACAGCTGGGGTATAGCCATAAACCCGTAGATAGATCTAACATAGTTCTAAATGTCGATAACGAGGTATGCCACGAAACAACTAAAGTGGCAAATTGTTTTAATTCATACTACACAACTGTCGCATCAACACTAGTAAGTAAGCTACCAGCTGCATCAAATACCTTTAACACAGACTCTGATAAATTTAAAACATACTATACCAATAAAGGAGTAACTCCAAACAGTTGTCAACTAGTAAGTGTATCTCATGACTTCGTGCAAAAAGAACTAAGCAGGTTAAACCCAATTAAGAGCACCGGCCCAGATAACATCCCGTCTAAATTCCTAAAAGACGGTGCCTCTGAACTGGCAATCCCCATTGCTCACATAATAAATTTGTCCATCACCACTAATACAGTGCCAGATGGGTTCAAGGAGGCCAGAGTTACTCCTATCTTCAAGAAAAATAGTAGGTCTGATGTCAGCAACTATAGGCCTGTTAGTATACTCAGTGTAATATCCAAAATTCTAGAGAGGGCGGTGTACTGTCAAGTAGTTAAATATCTTAGTGACAACAACATTCTTCATAGTTACCAATCAGGCTTTAGGAGCTCTTACTCAACCGACACCTCCTAATTAATCTGATGGATTACATGAGAACTGAAATGTCTATAGGGAACCTCATAGGAATGGTAACTTTAGATTTGCAAAAGGCCTTCGATACTGTCAACCACAATATATTATGTAAGAAACTTCAAGCTATCGGCATAGGTTCCACAGACTGGTTTAAGTCCTATCTTAGCAACAGGAAACAAATTGTCAAAATCAACAAAACGGAATCAGAACCACTGCCGATAGCATGTGGAGTTCCCCAAGGTAGTATTTTGGGTCCTTTATTATTCCTGTGTTATGTAAATGATATGCCCATCAGTGTCAAGTGCAAACTCCTACTGTATGCGGATGACAGTGCTCTGTTAGTGTCAGGTAAAGACCCACAATATATAGCTAATGTATTAACACTGGAACTGGAGTCCTGCAGCAAATGGTTAGTAGACAACAAACTATCGTTACATCTCGGGAAAACAGAAGCCATACTCTTTTGCACGAAATATAAACTGAGCAGGGTAAATAATTTTAATATCCGGTGTAATGGGAATCCATCACTTCAGTTTCCTCCGTAAAATATCTGGGAATCCCTTTGACCCATGCATGTCAGGAGAATTGATAGGAAACAGTGTAGTAAAGAAAGCGAATGCCAGACTGAAGTTCCTCTACAGACAAGCACAGTGTCTACCTACTGAGGCTCGCAGGACCCTATGTCTAGCCCTTATACAATGTCATATTGACTACGCTTGCTCTTCATGGTACTCTGCCTTGACAAAAAACTGAAAGATAAGCTGCAAATCACCCAGAACAAAATGGTAAGATTCATCCTGGACCTGGGTCCAAGAGAGCATGTAGGCCAGGTTGAATTACAACAATTGGATATGCTGAATATTGAAGACAGAGTAAAACAACTTAAATTAAATCAAGTTTATAAAATTGCTCACAAACAGTGTCCAGAATATCTTGCTGCCAATTTTGTCAAGGCTGGGAACCAAAGCAGTCATAGTACTAGTTTTAGTTTAGTTTGATATCTTTATTATGCACCCCATACCCATCCTGTGGGCGGTAGTCAAAGGATTACAGAGGTACATAATGGGTCCAGGGACTGGACCTCAAAGTTTGATAGCTGAGCAAGTTACAAAGGTAATGAACTCAGATGGTCACAATCATGACAAGTTACAAAGGTATTTGCAGATTACAGAGGTATATATAGGGTCCAGAGACTGGGCCCCAAAGTTTTGATAGCTGAACAAGGTACAATGGTAATGAATTCACTAGTTACAAGGTAATGAATCATGTAAGTAAATTTACTTACGTCTGTACATGGTTGCACTCATGAACAAATTATAAAGCAATGAGCAATCTATTAGTATGGGGTGCATAATAAAGATATCAAACTAAACTAACTACACCCAGGCACAACTGTAATGAGTTATTAGGGAGAGAGCACAACTTTGTAGTACCCACAGTCAGTGGCCAGGCTTCAAACACCTTTTATTGTACAGCAATAAAGGAATGGAACAGACTGACTGCACATGTCAAAGCCAGTCACAGCATGAGCCAGTTCCAAGAAGAGAGCCAAAAGGTACCTAATGAATGTAGCGACAGAAAGGGAGGAGAATGATTTTTTATTTTTTTAGCTAACACACATGTATATGTAAATAACTCTTTTTACCTTATTCCTAGTATACATATATCCTTTATAATATAATAACATATATATCCTCTAATGTAAAAAAATAAGGTGTAAAAAGGACCCCAATGGAAATAAGTCACTCTGACTTTTTTGGGTTATCCTAGGTTCTCTACACATATGCTGCTATGTATGATAATGTATGTAAATGTATTTGTGTATACCTGAATAAACTTACTTACTTACTTACTTATTTAGCGCTGCAATATCCTGCCTGTTTATCTTAAATCTTTTTAACAACTGGTCCCTGACTTTCATATTATTTAATATCTCAGTAGTCGTCCAGGGTTCAGTTCTTCGTTTAATCTTAACCTCTTTAACTGGTGCAATATTATCAAGGATGGCAGTGAACATTGTTTTGAGTTTTTCCCAGGCATCATTTACGTCCGTGCAACTTGTAATCACTGTCCAATCACAATTTTGTAGCCTATTTACCAGTATTTCTTTGCTGTAGTTTCAAGCTGACCTCATTTTAATTGTCCTGTGTTAGCCTGTCCGATCCCTAATAATTATCCTGGTGCAGTAAATGATGAGATGATCGCTAAGACCTGTGTTAATGACGCCTGACTGATTAATGTTATCAGAGCGGTTACAAAGGATGTGGTCTAATAGGGCGGCTGAGAACTGTGTGATCCGGCTTACCTGGAGAGGGTTTCGGTGGTCAACGCCCCCGCGGCCCGGTCTGAGACCAGGCCTCGTGGTGGATCAGGGTCTGATCACCCAGGCTGGCCGCACGCAAACTCACGTACGAACCACAACCCGGCTGGTCAGCTACTGACTTTAGGTGCCTGTCCAGTGCCTTGAAGACAGCCAGGGGTCTATTGGTAATCCCCCCTTATGTCTGCTGGGAGGTAGTTGAACAGTCTTGGGCCCCGGACACTTATTGTGTCTCTCTTTGTACTTGTGGCGCACCTGCTTTTCAATGGGGGAATGTTGCATCTCCTGCCGAGTCTTTTGCTTTCATAGGGAGTGATTTTCGTGTGCAAGTTTGGTACTAATCCCTCTAGGATTTTCCAAGTGTATATTCTCATGCATCTCTCTCGCCTGCATTCCAGGGAATACAAATCAAGGGACTTCAACCGTTCCTAGTAACTTAGATGCCTTATCGTACTTATGTGTTCTGTGAAAGCTCTTTGTACACTCTCCAGGTCAGCAATTCCGCCTGCCTTGAAGAAGGCAGTTAGTGTACAACAGTATTCCAGCCTAGAGAGAACAACCGATTTGAGGAGAACATCATGGGCTTGGCATCCCTAGTTTTTAAGGTTCTCATTATCCAACCTATTATTTTCCTAGCAGATGCGTTAGATACATTGTTGTGGTCTTTGAAGGCTAGATCCTCTGACATTATCGCTCCCAGGTCCTTCACATTACTTTTTCGCTCTATTGTATGGTTAGAATTTGTTGTATACCCTGATACAGTTTTAATTTCCCTAAGTTTTCCATATCTGAGTAGTTGAAATTTCTCTTCATTGAACTTCATATTGTTTTGAGTGGCCCATTTGAAGATTTGGTTGATGTCTGCAATTGATGCCATGGCAGTCTCTCATCTACGCCTCCAGGGGATACTTCCCCATATTTCTTATTCTCGAGTTACTAAGAGATCCCCAACCTCTGGGGTCCCAATTCTGCGGTCTCCCCTGCAATCACACCTTCCACAGTCACCTCTGTATCTAACTCTTTTGCAGTCCTGGACTTTGAGGTCTCTTTCTCATCACATCCTACTGTTTTCCAATCTTCATCTCACATGCAAGCTTCTATGTCTACAAGACCTCACACAACTTCTCCCCCTCGCCTCTCTACTTCTTCAAAGTCTAACAAATCCTCAAAGGATAAATCTCTTTCATTTCCAGTCTCAATACCTGGATATTTACCTCTTACTCGATCTGTTGCGAGTGTAGAGGTCCATCCACCCCTTGTATAGTACTTTCCTCTCCTGTCTCCTCCCAAGCTTCTTCTCAAGTTACCTCTAACTTTTCGTCCCCTCCCCCCACGTTAGTAAATTCTGTGTCATCCCAGTCTGTACTCACCCTCCTCCTTCTATCTCCAATATCGTCCCGCATACAATGTCCTTGTCCTCAGAAACAACTGAAGCTATCTCCGACTACATTGCAGAGACTAAACAATTGATGGACACCAATCCACCTCCTGTCACTCATCTTCACTCTTCTCCATCTGCACAACTCCTTTCTTCACAGTGTTCCAACCCTTCACTGCTTGTTCGTTTTCTGCTTCCTCCACATGTGGACTTTTCTAACCCTTCTAGTTCGTAGATACCTCTACCTTTCAATTTCTTGTATCCTTCTCTTCGTAAATCATGGCTTATTTACAGTGGAATATCTTAGGCCTCAGATGTAACCAGGGTGAGCTTCAGGTGTTGCTTCCCAGTTTTCCCATTTGTGTTTGTTTACAAGAACCCAAATTATGCTCTGCTGTTATCAGTCCCACCTTGGGCTATGTTTTATTATATTTATCGGATCCTTTTCCCGATGGTACCTTTAATGAAAGGGCACTTTTTATACGCACTGGTATTCCATACCATCAGCTCTTTGTTCACACTTCGCTGCATTACACTGCAGCCCGAATCTACTTGAATAAGTGGTATACAGTCTGTTCTTTGTATCTCTCTCCTTCTCAGGCATTATCTATCCCAGATGTTGCATTTCTGGTTTCTTGTTACTGCTTACTGCGATTTTAATGCTCTTTGGTGGGGGAGGTCTCACTGTGACCCTTGCAGAAATCAGTTGGAGGCTTTTCTCACTTCTCTCCCCCTTCATGTTTTAAATACGGGTACTCCCACCCATTTTGATCCTCGTATTCAGTCTCTTGCATCAATGTCTCAGTTTGCTCTTCTTCAACTGCACTAGACTTTACCTGGTCTGCAATCCTGGACTTGCATGACAATTATCATTTTCCAATCATCCTTACTTCTCATTAGTACTCACCACCTCCTCGCAGCCCACACTGGCAATTTGACAGAACGAATTGGGACCTTTACTCGTATCAAACTGCTTTTAGTGAGGATACTTTTTCGTCCTCCAGTGATGAGCTGTTGTTACACAGAATGTAGGAGCTCCTGGGGCTTATGGACCTTGTCTAAGGGCAAAGGTAAAAGTTACACAAATCTCATGTAAAACTAGGCCACCCAGGGCTATCCCAGTTAAAACAGAAAGCACTAAACAAGCATTTAATACATCAATGGGTTGGTTATCAGAGGGTTGAGGGAAAATTCCTCATTAGAAAAATATACATTTATTTAAGATAACTGTATACACTCGCTAAATATACACCCATCTCTCTCTCGTGGCTGAAACACCTAAAACCAGATACATGAAGAGTCGCTAGGCTGGAGAGTTGCCATAAAATAAACACTGGGTGTATGGGGCTGGTGTGCTGTGGACACCACATGCCCTACACTACTTTACTCTCCTGCCGAAAACATGTTATCCAAATTTACCAGCTCTCACTCAACTAACAGAGCCCTGACCACGTCAGAGCTCCAGTGAGCCTACTGGTAAACATTAAAGTAGCCTATGACGTGGGTTTCCTAAAAAAAAGGAGTACAAAAACTTAGCTCAAATACACAGCGTCTGGACCACATCTTCCACCATGCTGCTCGCTCACCATGTGACTGCCTCAAGCCAAGCCACCCAGTGCAGATCATGGTATGGTAGAACTGTAGACGGAAGTGCAGATCATGGTATGGTAGAACTGTAGACGGAAGTGCAGATCATGGTATGGTAGAACTGTAGACAGAAGTGCAGATCATGGTATGGTAGAACTGTAGACGGAAGTGCAGATCATGGTATGGTAGAACTGTAGACAGAAGTGCAGATCATGGTATGGTAGAACTGTAGACAGAAGTGCAGGTCATGGTATGGTAGAACTGTAGACAGAAGTGCAGGTCATGGTATGGTAGAACTGTAGACATAACTGCAGGTCATGGTATGGTAGAACTGTAGACAGAACTGCAGGTCATGGTATGGTAGAACTGTAGACAGAACTGCAGGTCATGGTATGGTAGAACTGTAGACAAAACTGCAGGTCATGGTATGGTAGAACTGTAGACAGAACTGCAGATCATGGTATGGTAGAACTGTAGACAGAAGTGCAGATCATGGTATGGTAGAACTGTAGACAGAACTGCAGGTCATTGTATGGTAGAACTGTAGACATAACTGCAGGTCATGGTATGGTAGAACTGTAGACAAAACTGCAGGTCATGGTATGGTAGAACTGTAGACAGAACTGCAGATCATGGTATGGTAGAACTGTAGACAGAAGTGCAGATCATGGTATGGTAGAACTGTAGACAGAACTGCAGGTCATTGTATGGTAGAACTGTAGACATAACTGCAGGTCATGGTATGGTAGAACTGTAGACAGAACTGCAGGTCATGGTATGGTAGAACTGTAGACAGAAGTGCAGATCATGATATGGTAGAACTGTAGACAGAAGTGCAGATCATGGTATGGTAGAACTGTAGACAGAACTGCAGGTCATTGTATGGTAGAACTGTACACATAACTGCAGGTCATGGTATGGTAGAACTGTAGACAGAACTGCAGGTCATGGTATGATAGAACTGTAGACAGAAGTGCAGATCATGGTATGGTAGAACTGTAGACAGAAGTGCAGATCATGGTATGGTAGAACTGTAGACAGAACTGCAGGTCATGGTATGGTAGAACTGTAGACAGAACTGCAGGTCATGGTATGGTAGAACTGTACAGAACTGCAGGTCATGGTATGGTAGAACTGTAGACAGAAGTGCAGATCATGGTATGGTTGAACTGTTGACAGAAGTGCAGATCATGGTATGGTAGAACTGTAGACAGAACTGCACGTCTTGGTATGGTAGAACAGTAAGGTACACCATCTGTGGGTGCCACCTAACATTGGTCTTCAGATGCATGGCAGAACTGATGAATTAGCAGTGTAGTACAATGTCGACGGAGTATCAGGAATCTACCTGGAGGATGTACCGGGGGTCAACGCCCCCGCTGCCCAGTCCATGACCAGGCCTCTCAGTGGATCAGGGTCTGATCAACTAGGCTGTTACTGCTGGCCACATGTAATTCTACATACGAACCACAACCTGACTGGTCAGGTACTGACTTTAGGTGCCTGTCCCGCTGTCTATTGAAGACAGCCAGGGGTCTATTGGAAATTCCCCTTATGTATGCTGGAAGGAAATTGAACAGTCTTAGACTCCTGACACTGCCTGTCGAATCTTTTGCCTTCGAAGGGAGTGATTTCCTTGTACAGATTCAGGACCAGCACCTCTAGGATTGTTCAAGGTGTAAATTATAATGCATTTTTCTCGCCTGCATTCAAAGGAGTACAGGTCGAAGGACTTTGGTTCCAGTAAATGAGGAGCTTGACTATACTTATACATGCAGTGAAAGTTGTCTGTGTCCTCCAGGTCTGATATTTTGCCTGCTTGAAAGGGGCCATTAGTGTACAGCAGTATTCCAGCCTAGAGAGAACAAGCGATTTAAAGAGGATCATCATTGGCTTGACATCGCTTGTTTTGAAGGTTCTCATTATATATTTTATAATTTTCCTGCTAGATGTGATAAAGACATTGTTGTGATCTTTGAAAGTGAGTTCATCTGACATTATCACTCCCAGGTCCTTCACATTAGTTTTCTGTTCTATTGTGTGGTTAGAATTTGTTTTATACCGCGATTTAGCTTTGATTTCCTCAAGTTTTCTATAGCAGAGTAATTGAAATTTGTTCTCATTGAACTTCATATTGTTTTCTGTGGCCCTTGGAAGACTTGATTTATATCCGCTTGGTGATTTGCAGTGTCCTCTATAGATAACAGTCATGCACAGTGTAATGGTTTGCATCTTTGTCTATGTCAGATATAAGGATGAGGAACAGTGTTTAACTGTACCCGCCTCTGACTTAACACGGTTTGTGTTCTACAGGTTAGAAAGTTGAAGATCCATCTACCTACTTTTTGTCGTTGTTCTCAAATAACCCGCACATAAAAAGAAACTTGTGACGACGTTTTGGTTCAAGTCACACCGAAACGTCATTATAAGTTTCTTTCTACTTTGTGGGTTATTTGTGTATTGTTTAAGTCACGGTATTGTGCCTTTTTATTATTATTCCCGTTATTCCTTTATCACACATTTTGTGCTATTGCACCATGATCACATTTGTCAAAGGCTTTCTCAAAATCCTTGGATACAACATCTGCATTTTGTTTGTCCTCCAGTGCATCCAAGACCTTGTCATAGTGGTCCAGTAGTTGGGAGAGGCAGGAGCGACCTGCTCTAAACCCATGTTGCCCTGGGTTGTGATTGTTGATTATTCAAGTGGTTGGTGATCTTGCTTCATAGAACCT
Organism: Cherax destructor; assembly: GCA_009830355.1. Classification (NCBI taxonomy): domain Eukaryota; kingdom Metazoa; phylum Arthropoda; class Malacostraca; order Decapoda; family Parastacidae; genus Cherax; species Cherax destructor. The sequence continues at coordinate 9,946 of WNWK01010019.1, forward strand.
TTTTCAAGATTTTTATGACGTGGGACATTAATGCTATCGGTCTATAATTCTTTGCAATTGCTTTGCTGCCACATTTGTGGAGTGGTGCTATGTCTGTTGTTTTAGTGACTGTGGTATAAACCCTGTGTCTAGGCTCCTTCTCCATAGAACATTTAAGGCGTGAAAGGTTTCTTGCAGTTCTTGATGAACACAGTGCTACAATTCTGGGCCTGGGGCAGAGTGTATGGGCATATCGTTAATTGTTTTTTCGAAGTCCAATGGTGATAGGGTTATGTCAGTAATACTGGAGATATTTAAAAAAATGAGCTTCGGTCATAAAAAAAAATTATTCGGATTGTTGACCCTCGGTCTGATTAATGATTCACTAAACACATAGTCATATTAAGACTTCAGTTTCTCACTCATTTCTTTGCTGTCACCAGTGTAAATAGCATCTCGTTTAAGCAAGGGCCCACTAGTTTAGTTTAATATCTTTATTATGAACCCCATACCCATCCTGTGGGCGGTAGTCAAAAGATTACAGAGGTATATAATGGGTCCAGAGACTGGGCCCCAAAGTTTTGATAGCTGAACAAGGTACAAAGGTAATGAATCATGTAAGCAAATTTACTTACTTATGTTTATACATGGTTACAATCATAAACAAATTATGAAGTAATGAGCAACTCACTAGTCTACACCCGGTCACAACTGTAATGAGTTATTGGTGCAAAGATTAATTGTTGGATCTCTCTCTCTCTCTCTCTCTCTACACACACACACACACACACACACACACACACACACACACACACACACACACACACACACACACACACACACACATACACACACACAAACACACACACACACTGGTAAGGCAAGAGAGAGAAGGGTGGGTTGATTGCATTTTCCTGGACTGCAGGAAGGCCTTCGACACAGTTCCTCACATGAGATTAGTAAAGAAGTTGGAAAAACAAGCAGGTATAACAGGAAGGGCACTGGAATGGATCAGGGAATACCTCACAGGGAGGCAACAACGGGTCATGGTGCGTGATGAGGTATCACAGTGGGCGCCTGTGACGAGCGGCGTACCGCTGGGGTCAGTCCTAGAACCAGTGTTATTCTTGGTATATGTAAACGACATGACGGATGGGATAGACTCAGAAGTGTCTCTGTTCGCAGATGATGTGAAATTAATGAGGAGAATCACATCGGAAGAGGACCAAGCAGGACTTCAAACAGACCTGGACAAGCTTGACATCTGGTCTAGCAACTGGCTTCTCGAATTCAATCCCACCAAATGCAAAGTCATGAAGATCGGAGAAGGACAAAGAAGACCGCTGACAGAGTACAGGCTAGGTGGACAAGGGCTACAAACCTCGGCAAAGGAGAAAGACCTTGGGGTGAGTATAACGCCAAGTACGTCTCCGGAGGCACACATCAACCAGATAACTGCGGCAGCATATGGGCGACTGGCAAACCTAAGATTAGCGTTCCGTTACCTAAACAAGGAATCGTTCAAGACACTGTACACCGTGTACGTCAGGCCCATACTAGAATATGCAGCACCAGTCTGGAACCCACACCTGGTCAAGCACGTAAAGAAACTAGAGAAAGTGCAAAGGTTTGCGACAAGGCTAGTTCCACAACTCAGGGTCTGTCCTATGAAGAAAGGTTGAGGAAATAGGACTAACAACACTGGAGGAAAGAAGGGTCAGAGGAGACATGATAACGACATACAAAATACTGCGGGGAATCGACAAGGTAGACAGTGATAGGATGTTCCAGAGAGGGAACACAGAAACAAGGGGCCACAACTGGAAGCTGAAGACTCAGATGAGTCAAAGGGATGTTAGGAAGCATTTCTTCAGCCATAGAGTAGTCAGGAAGTGGAATAGTCTAGAGAAAAGTATAGTGGAGGCAGGAACCATACATAGTTTTAAGACGAGGTATGATAAAGCTCATGGAGCAGGGAGAGCAGAGACCCAGTAGCGGACAGCGAAGAGGCGGGGCCAGGAGCTGAGTCTCGACCCCTGCAACCACAATTAGGTGAGTACAATTAGGTGAGTACTGGAGGAAAGAAGGGTCAGAGGAGACATGATAACGACATACAAAATACTGAGGGAATCGACAAGGTAGACAGTGATAGGATGTTCCAGAGAGGGAACACAGAAACAAGGGGACACAACTGGAAGCTGAAGACTCAGATGAGTCAAAGGGATGTTAGGAAGCATTTCTTCAGCCATAGAGTAGTCAGGAAGTGGAATAGTCTAGAGAAAAGTATAGTGGAGGCAGGAACCATACATAGTTTTAAGACAAGGTATGATAAAGCTCATGGGGCAGGGAGAGCAGAGACCCAATAGCGGACAGCGAAGAGGCGGGGCCAGGAGCTGAGTATCGACCCCTGCAACCACAATTAGGTGAGCACAATTAGGTGAGTACACACACACATATATGACAACAATTTGCAAAGAAGCTGAGGAGAGGATTATACCCAAGGGTAACAGGAAAAGCGAAAAAGCCAGGATGAGCCCATGGTTCACCCAAAGATGCAGGGAAGCCAAAACCAAGTGTGCTAGGGAATGGAAGAAGTATAGAAGGCAAAGGACCCAGGAGAATAAGGAGAGCAGTCGTAGAGCCAGAAATTAATATGCACAGGTAAGAAGGGAGGCCCAAAGACAATACGAGAATGACATAGCAGCGAAAGCCAAATCTGACCCATCAGCCACATCAGGAGGAGAAAAACAGTCAAGGACCAGGTGATCAGGCTGAGGAAGGAAGGAGGGGAGGTCACAAGAAATGACCATGAAGTGTGTGAGGAGCTCAACATGAGATTCAAAGAGGTGTTCACAGAGGAAATAGAAGGGCCTCCAGAAAGGAGGAGAGGTAGGGTACAACATCAGGTGCTGGACACAATACACACAACTGAGGAGGAAGTGAAGAGGCTACTAAGCGAGCTAGATACCTCAAAGGCGATGGGGCCGGATAACATCTCTCCATGGGTCCTGAGAGAGGGAGCAGAGGAGCTTTGTGTACCCCTAACAACAATCTTCAACACGTCTATCGAAACAGGGCAACTACCTGAGGTATGGAAGACAGCAAATGTAGTTCCAATTTTTAAAAAAGGAGACAGAAACGTAGCACTAAACTACAGACCAGTGTCACTGACATGTATAGTATGCAAGGTCATGGAGAAGATTATCAGAAGAGTGGTGGAACACCTAGAAAGGAATGAGCTTATCAACGACGGCCAACACGGTTTCAGGGACGGGAAATCCTGTGTCACAAACCTACTGGAGTTCTATGTCAGGGTGACAGAAGTAAAACAAGAGAGAGAGGGGTGGGTAGATTGCATATTCTTGGACTGTAAGAAGGCGTTTGACACAGTCCCACACAAGAGATTAGTGCAGAAGCTGGAGGACCAGGCAGGGATAACAGGGAAGGCACTACAATGGATCAGGGAATATCTGTCAGGAAGACAGCAGCGAGTCATGGTACATGGCGAGGTGTCAGAGTGGGCGCCGGTGACGAGTGGGGTTCCACAGGGGTCAGTCCGAGGACCGGTGCTGTTTCTGGTATTTGTGAACGACATGACGGAAGGAATAGACTCCGAAGTGTCCCTGTTTGCAGATGATGTGAAGTTGATGAGAAGAATTCAATCGGACGAGGACCAGGCAGAACTACAAAGGGATCTGGACAGGCTGCAAGCCTGGTCCAGCAATTGGCTCATGGAGCTCAACCCCACCAAGTGCAAAGTCATGAAGATTGGGGAAGGGCAAAGAAGACCGCAGACGGAGTACATTCTAGGGGGCCAGAGACTACAAGCCTCAATCAAGGAAAAAGATCTTGGGGTGAGTATAACACCAGGCACATCTCCTGAAACGCACATCAACCAAATAACTGCTGCAGCAAACGGGTGCCTAGCAAACCTAAGAACAGCATTCTGACATCTTAATAAGGAATCGTTCAGGACCCTGTACAGTGTGTACGTTAGGCCCATATTGGAGTATGCAGCACCAGTTTGGAACCCACACCTAGCCAAGCACGTAAAGAAGTTAGAGAAAGTGCAAAGGTTTGCAACAAGACTAGTCCCGGAGCTAAGGGGTATGGAGAGGTTAAGGGAAATCGACCTGACGACACTGGAGGACAGGAGAGATAGGGGGGACATGATAACGACATATAAAATACTGAGAGGAATTGAAAGGTGGACAAAGACAGAAAGTTCCAGTGATGGGACACAGTAACAAGGGGACACAGTTGGAAGTTGAAGACTCGGATGAATCACAGGGATGTTAGGAAGTATTTCTTCAGTCACAGAGTAGTTGGGAAGTGGAATAGTTTGGGAAGCGATGTAGTGGAGGCATGATCCATTCATAGCTTTAATAAGAGGTATGATAAAGCTCCTGGCGCAGGAAGAGTGACCCAGTAGCGACCAGTGAAGAGGCAGGGCCAGGAGCTATGACAAGACCCCTGAAACCACAACTAGGTGAGTACACACACACACACACACACACACACACGGATGATGTGAAAATAATGAGGAGAATCACATCGGAAGAGGACCAGGCAGGGCTGCAAACAGACCTGGACAAGCTCGACATCTGGTCTAGCAGATGGCTTCTCGAATTCAATCCCTCCAAATGCAAAGTCATGAGGATCGGAGAAGGGCAAAGAAGACCGCTGACAGAGTACAAGCTGGGCGGACAAAGGCTACAAACCTCGGCAAAGGAGAAAGACCTTGGAGTGAGTATAACGCCAAGCACGTCTCCGGAGGCACACATCAACCAGATAACTGCGGCAGCATATGGGCGTCTGGCAAACCTTAGATTAGCGTTCCGTTACCTTAACAAGGAATCGTTCAAGACACTGTATACCGTGTACGTCAGGCCCATACTAGAATATGCAGCACCAGTCTGGAACCCACACCTGGTCAAGCACGTAAGGAAACTGGAGAAAGTGCAAGGTTTGCGACAAGGTTAGTTCCACAACTCAGGGGTCTGTCTTATGAAGAAAGGTTGAGGAAATAGGACTAACAACACTGGAGGAAAGAAGGGTCAGAGGAGACATGATAACGACATACAAAATACTGCGGGAATTGACAAGGTAGATAGTGACAGGTTGTTTCAGAGAGGGAACACAGAAACAAGGGGACACAACTGGAAGCTGAAGACTCAGATGAGTCAAAGGGATGTCAGGAAACATTTCTTGAGCCACAGAGTAGTCAGGAAGTGGAATGGACTAGAGAAAGATATAGTGGAGGCAGGAACCATACATAGTTTTAAGACAAGGTATGATAAAGCTCATGGAGCAGGGAGAGCAGAGACCCAGTAGCAGACAGCGAAGAGGCGGGGCCAGGAGCTGAGTCTCGACCCCTGCAACCACAATTAGGTGAGTACAATTAGGTGAGTACACACACACACACACACACACGTGGTAATGCTTTATTTACAGAGAGCAAAGTCAGGGTATTTTTCCAGGTAGACACAACATTCATCACTACATAACATTCATCACTACATAACATTCATCACTACACAACATTCATCACTACACAACATTCATCACTACATAACATTCATCACTACACAACATTCATCACTACACAACATTCATCACTACACAACATTCATCACTACACAACATTCATCACTACACAACATTCATCACTACACAACATTCATCACTACACAACATTCACCACTACACAACATTCATCACTACACAACATCCATCACTACACAACATCCATCACTACACAACATTCACCACTACACAACATTCACCACTACACAACATTCATCACTACACAACATTCATCACTACACAACATTCATCAGTACACAACATTCATCACTACACAACATTCATCACTACACAACATTCATCAGTACACAACATTCATCACTACACAACATTCATCACTACACAACATTCATCACTACACAACATTCATCACTACACAACATTCATCACTACACAACATTCATCACTACACAACATTCATCACTACACTAGTACGTTGGCTTGGACCCTGATACACCATGAGGCCTGGTCACACACTGGGCCGCGGGGGCGGTGACCCCCGGAACCCTCTCCAGGTATACTCCAGGTAACTATAATCTGAACACTAGTATATGCGGTGAACCTCGGGAAAATTTCAATAATAGAAATTTGTAATAAAAATTTGGTCGTATATGTTACTTGGCTTACCTGTGAAAGTTGTTTTTTCCAAGAAGTCTCGGAGCAAGAAGTAGCCTTCACTACACAACATTCTTAACAATAACTCCAGCCTAACTATATTCTGAACACTAGTATATAAGGAGAACCTCAGGGAAATTTTAATAGAAAGAAATTTGTAATAAAAATTTGAGCGCATATCTTACTTCGCTTACCTCGGAAAGTTCTTTTTTTCCAAGAAGTCTCGGAGCAAGAGGTAACCATGGATTCTGACACCTCCAGCGATGAGGAGTCTGTGGTGATCGTCCCTTCCGTTGAGGATCAACGGAAATTTCTTGACAAGGTCATCCAAAAGGCAAAAGAAGACATGAATGTCAACAGAGCCTTGTATGCTACAAATATTGATTTTGGAAGACCCCAATCCGAGATCTATCAACATTTTAAGAAGTTTGGTGAGATTATTAGTTTCACGATGGAGTCTTATTCCACTCCAGAGAGTCACCATGGCTGGGCCATTGTAAAATATAACAGGAATTCTGTAGCACACAGAGTTGTAAGACAAGACCACGAAGAGATAAGTATGGCAGAGAGGAAAGTGTACCTTAGAGTTAAGTACGAGGACGATACTAATAAGGCCAACTTCACTGAAGAAGCCCTTCCAACAACACAAGAAGGTAACCTAACCCTCGAGGCTTCACCAACACCAGTGATCACAGTTGCTACCAAAACATCACCACCAAACTTGAACTGTTAGGAGAAGAATCTCCCCACCAAGGAATGAACCTGCTACCAGAATCTCCCCACCAAGAATCACTGTTAGGAGAAGAATCTCCCCACCAAGGGATGAACCTACTACCAGAATCTCCCCAACAAGAAGAACTGTTAGGAGAAGAATCTCCCCACCAAGAGATGAACCTACTACCAGAATCTCCCAACAAGAATCACTGTTAGGAGAAGAATCTCCCCACCAAGGGATGAACCTACTACCAGAATCTCCCCAACAAGAAGAACTGTTAGGAGAAGAATCTCCCACCAAGAGATGAACCTACTACCAGAATCTCCCAACAAGAATCACTGTTAGGAGAAGAATCTCCCCACCAAGGGATGAACCTACTACCAGAATCTCCCCAACAAGAAGAACTGTTAGGAGAAGAATCTCCCCACCAAGAGATGAACCTACTACCAGAATCTCCCCAACAAGAATCACTGTTAGGAGAAGAATCTCCCCACCAAGGGATGAACCTACTACCAGAATCTCCCCAACAAGAATCACTGTTAGGAGAAGAATCTCCCCACCAAGGGATGAACCTACTACCAGAATCTCCCCAACAAGAAGAACTGTTAGGAGAAGAATCTCCCCACCAAGAGATGAGCCTGCTACCAGAATCTCCCCAACAAGAATCACTGTTAGGAGAAGAATCTCCCCACCAAGGGATGAACCTACTACCAGAATCTCCCCAACAAGAAGAACTGTTAGGAGAAGAATCTCCCCACCAAGAGATGAACCTACTACCAGAATCTCCCAACAAGAATCACTGTTAGGAGAAGAATCTCCCCACCAAGGGATGAACCTACTACCAGAATCTCCCCAACAAGAAGAACTGTTAGGAGAAGAATCTCCCACCAAGAGATGAACCTACTACCAGAATCTCCCCAACAAGAATCACTGTTAGGAGAAGAATCTCCCCACCAAGGGATGAACCTACTACCAGAATCTCCCCAACAAGAAGAACTGTTAGGAGAAGAATCTCCCACCAAGAGATGAGCCTGCTACCAGAATCTCCCCAACAAGAATCACTGTTAGGAGAAGAATCTCCCACCAAGGGATGAACCTACTACCAGAATCTCCCCAACAAGAAGAACTGTTAGGAGAAGAATCTCCCCACCAAGAGATGAACCTACTACCAGAATCTCCCAACAAGAATCACTGTTAGGAGAAGAATCTCCCACCAAGGAATGAACCTACTACCAGAATCTCCCCAACAAGAATCACTGTTAGGAGAAGAATCTCCCCACCAAGAGATGAACCTACTACCAGAATCTCCCCAACAAGAATCACTGTTAGGAGAAGAATCTCCCCACCAAGGGATGAACCTGCTACCAGAATCTCCCCAACAAGAAGTACTGTTAGGAGAAGAATCTCCCCACCAAGGAATGAACCTACTACCAGAATCTCCCCAACAAGAATCACTGTTAGGAGAAGAATCTCCCCACCAAGGGATGAACCTGCTACCAGAATCTCCCCAACAAGAAGTACTGTTAGGAGAAGAATCTCCCCACCAAGGGATGAACCTGCTACCAGAATCTCCCCAACAAGAAGCACTGTTAGGAGAAGAATCTCCCACCAAGGGATGAACCTGCTACCAGAATCTCCCCAACAAGAAGCACTGTTAGAGAAGAATCTCCCACCAAGAGATGAACCTGCTACCAGAATCTCCCCAACAAGAATCACTGTTAGGAGAAGAATCTCCCCACCAAGGGATGAACCTACTACCAGAATCTCCCAACAAGAAGAACTGTTAGAGAAGAATCTCCCACCAAGAGATGAACCTACTACCAGAATCTCCCCAACAAGAATCACTGTTAGAGAAGAATCTCCCACCAAGGAATGAACCTACTACCAGAATCTCCCCAACAAGAATCACTGTTAGGAGAAGAATCTCCCCACCAAGAGATGAACCTACTACCAGAATCTCCCAACAAGAATCACTGTTAGGAGAAGAATCTCCCCACCAAGGATGAACCTGCTACCAGAATCTCCCCAACAAGAAGTACTGTTAGGAGAAGAATCTCCCCACCAAGGAATGAACCTACTACCAGAATCTCCCCAACAAGAATCACTGTTAGGAGAAGAATCTCCCCACAAGGGATGAACCTGCTACCAGAATCTCCCCAACAAGAAGTACTGTTAGGAGAAGAATCTCCCCACCAAGGGATGAACCTGCTACCAGAATCTCCCCAACAAGAAGCACTGTTAGGAGAAGAATCTCCCACCAAGAGATGAACCTGCTACCAGAATCTCCCAACAAGAAGCACTGTTAGGAGAAGAATCTCCCACCAAGAGATGAACCTGCTACCAGAATCTCCCAACAAGAATCACTGTTAGGAGAAGAATCTCCCCACCAAGAGATGAACCTACTACCAGAATCTCCCCAACAAGAATCACTGTTAGGAGAAGAATCTCCCCACCAAGGAATGAACCTACTACCAGAATCTCCCCAACAAGAATCACTGTTAGGAGAAGAATCTCCCCACCAAGAGATGAACCTACTACCAGAATCTCCCCAACAAGAATCACTGTTAGGAGAAGAATCTCCCCACCAAGGGATGAACCTGCTACCAGAATCTCCCCAACAAGAAGTACTGTTAGGAGAAGAATCTCCCCACCAAGGAATGAACCTACTACCAGAATCTCCCCAACAAGAATCACTGTTAGGAGAAGAATCTCCCACCAAGGGATGAACCTGCTACCAGAATCTCCCCAACAAGAAGTACTGTTAGGAGAAGAATCTCCCACCAAGGGATGAACCTGCTACCAGAATCTCCCCAACAAGAAGCACTGTAGGAGAAGAATCTCCCACCAAGGGATGAACCTGCTACCAGAATCTCCCAACAAGAAGCACTGTTAGAGAAGAATCTCCCCACCAAGAGATGAACCTGCTACCAGAATCTCCCACCAAGGGTGAACCTGCTACCAGAATCTCCCCACCAAGGGTGAACCTGCTACCAGAATCTCCCCACCAAGGGATGAACCTGCTACCAGAATCTCCCCACCAAGGGTGAACCTGCTACCAGAATCTCCCCACCAAGGGATGAACCTGCTACCAGAATCTCCCCAACAGCAAACTGGAACCATAAAAAAAAATCGAAAAGGAAAATAGATTTTTCTGATTCCATGGAAAATCAATTTGCAGCAAAAAGAAAACCAAAATTGTCTAGGAACAATTTCAGAATTACGTTTGTCAACTGAAGAGCTTCTTAAAGTTCAGAAAAAATTATGCAAGAAAGAATAGTTTGTTTTATGGAGACGATAATAACGCTGCCAGGGAATGAAAGTACTGTATTTATTTAACGTTTTATGTGTAATATTATTTTTATTTTAATATACTTAGGAAAAGATAATATTTAAGTTTATTTTATTTATTTTAAGTTAATATACTAAGGAAAAGTTAACATTTACGTTTGAGGACATTATTGTTATAATCAAAAGAAGCGCTAAAGCACAAGGGTCATACAGCGCGGCGAGGCAGGGTATGATGCAGGCATAATGATTATTAGGAGGGTATAGCATAATGATGATTAGGAGGGTATGGAGCACAGCGGGGTAGTGGATAGTGCAAGGATAGAGGATAGTAAGAGATTGAGGTAGTAGGGACTGAGGGGAGAGCTAAAGGCAAAATCGTCAGAGTTTGTGTAGTAAATCAGTCTCTGTCAAAAAGTCAGTGAGAGAGTCAACAAGAAGGGAAGGTAAAGTGAGGGCAGCAGAGCGAAGACAACGTTGGAGGTAAATTCTGCGTGATCGTTGATAGAGTGGATAGTCCAACAGAATGTGGTGAACAGACACTGGTGTAATAGCACACAAAATCCGTGATAAAGGAATAACAGGAAAAGTTGGTAGATGGATCTATAATTTCCTAACACGTAGAACACAAAGAGTAGTAGTCAACAGAGTAAAGTCTGAGGCAGCTACTGTGAAAAGCTCTGTTCCACAAGGCACAGTACTTGCTCCCATCCTGTTCCTCATCCTCATATCAGACATTGACAGGGATATAAGCCACAGTGCTGTGTCTTCCTTTGCAGATGACACCCGAATCTGTATGACAGTGTCCACCGTTGAAGACACTGCAAGACTCCAAGCAGACATAAACCAAATCTTTAAATGGGCTGCAGAAAACAATATGAAGTTCAATGATGAGAAATTTCAATTACTCAGATACGGAAAACGTGAGGAAATTAAAATCTCATTGGAGTACAAAACTAATTCCAACCACACAATAGAGCGAAAAACTAATGTCAAAGACCTGGGAGTGATCATGTCAGAGGATCTCACCTTCAAGGACCATAACACCGTAGCAATCGCATCTGCTATAAAAATGACAGGATGGATAATGAGAACCTTCAAAACCAGGGATGCAAAGCCTATGTTGACACTTTACAAATAGCTTGTTTTATCTAGGCTGGAATATTGCTGCACACTAACTGCACCTTTCAAGGCAGGTGAAATTGCTGACCTTGAAAATGTGCAGAGAACCTTCATGGCACGCATAACTGCGATAAACTACCTCAATTACTGGGAACGCTTGAAGTTTCTAAACCTGTACTCTCTAGAACGCAGGCGGGAGAGATACATTGTTATATACACGTGGAAAATTCTCGAGGGATTAGTACCAAACTTGCACACGAAAATCACTCCCTACGAAAGCAAAAGACTCGGCAGGCGATGTAACATCCCCCCAATGAAGAGCAGGGGTGCCACTAGCACGTTGAGGGACAACACAATAAGTGTCAGGGGCCCAAGACTGTTCAACTGCCTCCCAGCATACATCAGGGGGATTACCAACAAACCCCTGGCTGTCTTCAAGCATGCACTGGACATGCACCTAAAGTCGGTACCTGACCAGCCAGGCTGTGGTTCGTACGTTGGACTGCGTGCGGCCAGCAGTAACAGCCTGGTTGATCAGGCTCTGGTCCAACATGAGGCCTGGTCACAGACCGGGCCGCGGGGGCGTTGACCCTTGGAATTCTCTCCAGGTAAACTCTAGGTAATATACAACTGTGGATAAAATACTTTGACATATCTTGAACATTTCTGAGCGAGTTGTCTCTAAATTCATTAATTTTATCGCTGGATCTTGTATGATTCATTTATGTTCAGTATTTTTTGTTTCTCTAGCCAGGGTTTCCTTCCGTGTTCCAGACTGACTGGCCCCTTTGAAGAGCTCTGTAGTTCTTTGTCTGTACCTGTAGAGGGAGAGTCTCCCTCTACTTTACATCTCTTTCTTTTCCTTGGGGGATGTGCCCTGAGCATACCTCAAGTGCCACAGAGTTTATCCTTTCTAGGCACTTGTTCGGATCTGTGTTGTTTAAGATATTTTGCCAGCGAGTTTCGTTTATGATATGATTAATTTGATCCCACTCTATGTTATTGTTTTTGAAATTGAATATGGTGAAGGCAACTTCAGAACTGAAATCGTTTTGCTGATTAGGACTCCTGTGCATACACGTCTGAACTTGCATTAGGATGTAATCCGAATTGTCTTTGATACTGTTATATTTCATATTAGGTCGTCATTATTAGTGAAAATATAATCAAGTTTACTTTACAGTCGTATTGGCTCCACTATTTGCTGGCTGAAGGTGAATTTATTGCAGAGATTTAATAGCTCATATGTGTATGAGTTTTCATTTGAGCTGCTGCTGCCTCCTGGGGTTATCTCTACCATAACATTATTTGCTATATAATTCTATTTAAAATATCTTAAATTAAAATCAAGCAACAAGATATTTCGGGCTGGTTTTTGAAAATTTTCCAAACAGTTATCAATTTTCAGAAGTTGTTGCTGGAATTGTTGGTAAGTTGAGTCTGGCGGTTCATATACAGTCACAATGACTAGGTTTTTGGTTCCAGAACTTCAACTACATCATTTGTGGTGTTACTAACTGCTAACATATGATACACTCTGACATACAGGTCAATCTTCCCTTGCTGTCTGTGCTTTGTGTTGCATCTGAATAAGTTGTACCCTGGCAGCCATAATTTCATTGTCAGTGTGATCTTTCGTGTGGGTCTCTGTGAAAGCCGCAAACATTGCACTTGACTCTGTGTGGAGTCCACTGATAAAAGGTATTTTGTTTTTGGTTGATGGCTTTAGACCTTGTATATTTGCAGATACTAATATTTTGTTCTGGAGTGAGGGGCGCTGACTGTGCCACTGACTGTGCCTCCACTACAACAAGCCTTCGAGGTGGTGTAGTATTTCTGTCATTTCCTGCCATTTTTTTCTTCTTCCTGGCACCAAAATAATCTCTATTGATTGGTTGAAACTACCATGGTTTGCTTCCCAAGGTTTATGGGATCTGTACTTTCGGTCCCTTTCAAATGGTGTGCTTGGAACATCCATTACAACACAAACTGCCAGGCACACTAGTTAAACGGATCAAGAAGGTACAGATCCCACAAACCTTGGTAAACAAATCGTGGTAGTTACAACCATTCAAGAGAGAGAGATTCTTGGGCTATTTATTGGCTAGTAGTCTGTTCAGTCTTCTGAGCTTCACAGACTGAGACTGAGGGAGACTGGCGTCAGTCTGGACCGAGATATTGTTGTATTAACGTTGATAGAATTACCGATAATATGTTAGGTAAGAGGACACAATTGCAACTAATGTGACATTTTATTGTGGCAACGTTTCGCTCTCCAGGAGATTTGTAACAGCTTGATAAAGCTCCTGGAGAGTGAAACGTTGCCACAATAAAAGGTCAGATTAGTTGCACTTGTGTCATTTTACCTAAGATATTGTTGTTCCGCACACCTTCAGAGTACTTGTACTCTGGGCTGGACGAGTAAAAAGAAAGCTCTTCAAAGGCAGTAGACTCTCTGAAGAAAGAATATAAGTCCAACCCAAGAACTGGAAAAGGTTGAGCTGAGTATAAATACATCATTCAGAGTCCACGAGAGACATAGTGAGCTTAATTCAGGTGAGAGGAATTCAAAATACTTCTCATATGCAAAGTCCATGGCAAAGACTTCTAGTGTCGTGTCTTTGATTAGTGGAAATGGGACATAAACTGATAACGACCCAGTACGGCCCAGTGTTCAGTGAGCCACTAATCAGCATAAAGACTTAACACCCAAAGAGGTTCTTCATGAACGAGATGCAGAACACTGTTGACGTATCCATAATCTGATATATCCTTAACTTCAGCTTGACCTTGATGAAGCCATAATTGCATGGCCACGCACTCCACCCCAGCAACTGACACATGGATGTCTACCAAGAATATCCCAGAAGTCATTATAACATACCTTAAACATACTGTGGAGGAGCCCGGACACTGGAGTCATACCATTGTTTAAAAACCACTGATAGAGCCCCACAAAAAGTGGCAGTAGAGCTACACCTGTGTGATGACTTATAGAGGTGTATGTTGATGTGGTCTTCAAATTGAAGCCAGTGTTGTAATCTGAACACAAGGCTCACACTGCCAGTGTTGTGATCTGAACACAAGGTTCACACTGCCAGTGTTGTGATCTGAACACAAGGCTCTCACTGCCAGTGTTGTGATCTGAACACAAGGCTCACAATGCCAGTGTTGTGATCTGAACACAAGGCTCACACTGCCAGTGTTGTGATCTGAACACAAGGCTCACACTGCCAGTGTTGTGATCTGAACACAAGGCTCACACTGCCAGTGTTGTGAGCTGAACACAAGGCTCACACTGCCAGTGTTGTGATCTGAACACAAGGCTCACACTGCCAGTGTTGTGATCTGAACACAAGGCTCACACTGCCAGTGTTGTGATCTAAACACAAGGCTCACACTGCTAGTGTTGTGATCTGAACACAAGGCTCACACTGCCAGTGTTGTGATCTGAACACAAGGCTCACACTGCCAGTGTTGTGATCTGAACACAAGGCTCACACTGCCAGTGTTGTGATCTGAACACAAGGCTCACACTGCCAGTGTTGTGGTCTGAACACAAGGCTCACACTGCCAGTGTTGTGATCTGAACACAAGGCTCACACTGCCAGTGTTGTGATCTGAACACAAGGCTCACACTGCCAGTGTTGTGATCTGAACACAAGGCTCACACTTCCAGTGTTGTGATCTGAACACAAGGCTCACACTGCCAGTGTTGTGGTCTGAACATAAGGCTCACACTGCCAGTGTTGTGGTCTGAACACAAGGCTCACACTGCAAGTGTTGTGGTCTGAACACAAGACTCACACTGCCAGTGTTGTGATCTGAACACAAGTTTCACACTGCCAGTGTTGTGATCTGAACACAAGGCTCACACTGCCAGTGTTGTAATCTGAACACAAGGCTCACACTGCCAGTGTTGTGATCTGAACACAAGGCTCACACTGCCAGTGTTGTGATCTGAACATAAGGCTCACACTGCCAGTGTTGTGGTCTGAACACAAGGCTCACACTCTCAGTGTTGTGGTCTGAACACAAGGCTCACACTGCTAGTGTTGTGATCTGAACACAAGGCTCACACTGCCAGTGTTGTGGTCTGAACACAAGGCTCACACTGCCAGTGTTGTGATCTGAACACAAGTTTCACACTGCCAGTGTTGTGATCTGAACACAAGGCTCACACTGCCAGTGTTGTAATCTGAACACAAGGCTCACACTGCCAGTGTTGTGATCTGAACACAAGGCTCACACTGCCAGTGTTGTAATCTGAACACAAGGCTCACACTGCCAGTGTTGTGATCTGAACACAAGGCTCATACTGCCAGTGTTGTGATCTGAACACAAGGCTCACACTGCCAGTGTTGTGATCTGAACACAAGGCTCACACTGCCAGTGTTGTGGTCTGAACACTAGGCTCACACTGCCAGTGTTTTGATCTGAACACAAGGCTCACACTGCCAGTGTTGTGATCTGAACACAAGGCTCACACTGCTAGTGTTGTGGTCTGAACACAAGGCTCACACTGGTGGCTTAAGTCGTAATTTGCCAAATTTTCTTAAATAAAAGTGTTATTCATTTTTATTCAATAGAGTACGAGCCTCGAATTAGGAGAAAGCTCCAAGATCCATGCAATTGCAAAAAAAAATTGATATAGAACTGACGTTCCAAATTTTCAAGATTTTTGAAAGGGTCTTAGCTGTACTCACCTAATTGTATTCACCTAATTGTGGTTGCAGGGGTCGAGACTCAGCTCCTGGCCCCGCCTCTTCGCTGTCTGCTACTGGGTCTCTGCTCTCCCTGCTCCATGAGCTTTATCATACCTTGTCTTAAAACTATGTATCGTTCCTGCCTCCACTATATCTTTCTCTAGACTATTCCACTTCCTGACTACTCTGTGGCTGAAGAAATGCTTCCTAACATCCCTTTGACTCATCTGAGTCTTCAGCTTCCAGTTGTGTCCCCTTGTTTCTGTGTTCCCTCTCTGGAACATCCTGTCACTGTCTACCTTGTCAATTCCCCGCAGTATTTTGTATGTCGTTATCATGTCTCCTCTGACCCTTCTTTCCTCCAGTGTTGTTAGTCCTATTTCCCTCAACCTTTCTTCATAAGACAGACCCCTGAGTTGTGGAACTAACCTTGTCGCAAACCTTTGCGCTTTCTCTAGTTTCTTTACATGCTTGACCAGGTGTGGGTTCCAGACTGGTGCTGCATATTCTAGTATGGGCCTGACGTACACGGTATACAGTGTCTTGAACGATTCCTTGTTAAGGTAACGGAACGCTAATCTTAGGTTTGCCAGTCGCCCATATGCTGCCGCAGTTATCTGGTTGATGTGTGCCTCCGGAGACGTGCTTGGCGTTATACTCACTCCAAGGTCTTTCTCCTTTGCCGAGGTTTGTAGCCTTTGTCCGCCTAGCTTGTACTCTGTCAGCGGTCTTCTTTGCCCTTCTCCGATCCTCATGACTTTGCATTTGGAGGGATTGAATTCGAGAAGCCAATTGCTAGACCAGATGTCGAGCTTGTCCAGGTCAGTTTGCAGCCCTGCCTGGTCCTCTTCCGATGTGATTCTCCTCATTATTTTCACATCATCCGCGAATAGAGACACTTCTGAGTCTATCCCGTCCGTCATGTCATTTACATATACCAGGAATAACACTGGTCCTAGGACTGACCCCTGCGGTACACCGCTCGTCACAGGCGCCCACTGTGATACCTCACCACGCACCATGACCCGTTGTTGCCTCCCTTTGAGGTATTCCCTGATCCATTCCAGTGCCCTTCCTGTTATACCTCCTTGTTTTTCCAACTTCTTTGCTAATCTCATGTGAGGAACTGTGTCGAAGGCCTTCCTGCAGTCCAGGAAAATGCAATCAACCCACCCTTCTCTCTCCTGCCTTACCTCTGTTATGAACCTAGTAGGTTTAGCGCTTTGTTTTGATTATAATAATGATAACTAACAGGGGTCTTAAAAAGTAAGATTGACAGTCACATATAATCGGAGCCGTTGCACAACCCAGGTCAACACGGGGTCAGAACAGGTCACTCCTGCCTCTCACAACTGCTGGACCTCACTGGAACACAAGATAAGGGCAGATGTATTATACACTTCCTAACCAATACAACCCAAAATGTAATAATTCAAAATTCAAATTCAAATTCAAATTCTTTATTTCTGGTAATATACAAGGTGGGGTGTACTTATAATTATGCATTTTATGAAGTAGATATTACAAGATGGCCAATAATATGCCTAGGTATGCCTAGGCTTTTCAGGCAGTCTTATGATAGGTCTTACTCTATAGTGACACAATGATTATACAGATAGTAAGGTTACGTAATTGTAGTGATTAACTAGGTTTACAAAATTGAGGTACTGGAATTTAAACATTTAAGAAATTAACAATTTGTTTATATATTAATGGTAAAGGTGATGTATTGGCATATTACAGTTTCTATATTGGAGTGTTTAGGCAAACTTATGACTAGCTTAAGAATTATGAAGCAACAGTTGTATTAGAATTTTGGTAAGTTCTGTGCAAATTTAGGGGAATCACAGATATCAATAAGTGTATTTTGCTGTGGATATGTGCAAGAGAAAGTAGTTTTCATGTGGTTAGCTATCGGTTGGGTGCGTAAGTGAGATAAGATGTTTTTTAACGGTGCTTTTGAAAATGGAGGTTGTGTCTGCAGTTCTAGAGTTTTCAGGCAGGGAGTTCCAGATTTTAGGTCCTTTTATGCGCATTAAATTTTTGTATAGATTTAGTCGGACACGGGGAATGTCAAAGAGATGTTTATGTCTGGTATTATGTCTATGGGTCCTGTCGCAACTGTCAAGAAAGTGTTTTAGCTCAGGGTTAAAGTTGGAATTAATAGTTCTATAAATGTAGATAGCAGAGTAGTAAGTATGGATGTTCTGAACAGTGAGTAGGTTTAGGTCTTTGAAGAGTGGGGGGGTGTGTTGCCTAGCGTTGGATTGCGTGATAATTCTTACTGCGGCTTTCTGTTGGGTTATTATTGGCTTTAGGTGGGTAATTGCTGTTGATCCCCATGCACAAATGGCATATGTGAGGTAGGGATAGATGAGTGAGTAGTATAGTGTGAGTAGGGCTGATTGTGGAACATAATACCGTATCTTAGAGAGGATCCCCACAGTTTTGGACACTTTCTTTGTTATGTGTTGGATATGGGTGCTGAATTTCAGGCTGCTGTCAAGGTGGAGGCCCAGGAACTTGCCCTCATTATGTTTAGCAATAGGTGTAGTGTTGATCTTAATGTTTAATAGAGAGAGAGAGAGAGAGAGAGAGAGAGAGAGAGAGAGAGAGAGAGAGAGAGAGAGAGTGAGTGAGCAAGCAAGTAAGCAAGCAAATGCTGAGAAGCATTGGGTAAATTTTCCACTTGAAGATTATAATGTAGTGTAAACGTTTGAAATGAAACGTCTTGGTCGAGTGACGTTGAAATTTACGAACTAAATTATCTGAAGTGTAAGAAAGTGAGCCAATGTGAGCGTGTGTTAGTTTAACACAGTCAACACTGTGTGTTAGTTTAACACAGTCAACACTGTGTGTTAGTTTAACACAGTCAGCACTGTGTGTTAGTTTAACACAGTCAACACTGTGTGTTAGTTTAACACAGTCAACACTGTGTGTTAGTTTAACACAGTCAACACTGTGTGTTAGTCTAGCACAGTCAACACTGTGTGTTAGTCTAGCACAGTCAACACTGTGTGTTAGTCTAGCACAGTCAACACTGTGTGTTAGTCTAGCACAGTCAACACTGTGTTAGTCTAGCACAGTCAACACTGTATGTTAGTCTAGCACAGTCAACACTGTGTGTTAGTCTAGCACAGTCAACACTGTGTGTTAGTCTAGCACAGTTAACACTGTGTGTTAGTCTAGCACAGTCAACACTGTATGTTAGTCTAACACAGTCAACACTGTGTGTTAGTCTAGCACAGTCAACACTGTGTGTTAGTCTAGCACAGTCAACACTGTATGTTAGTCTAGCACAGTCAACACTGTATGTTAGTCTAGCACAGTCAACACTGTGTGTTAGTCTAGCACAGTCAACACTGTGTGTTAGTCTAGCACAGTCAACACTGTGTGTTAGTCTAGCACAGTCAACACTGTATGTTAGTCTAGCACAGTCAACACTGTGTGTTAGTCTAGCACAGTCAACACTGTGTGTTAGTCTAGCACAGTCAACACTGTATGTTAGTCTAGCACAGTCAACACTGTGTGTTAGTCTAGCACAGTCAACACTGTGTGTTAGTTTAACACAGTCAACACTGTGTGTTAGTTTAACACAGTCAACACTGTGTGTTAGTTTAACACAGTCAACACTGTGTGTTAGTTTAACACAGTCAACACTGTGTGTTAGTCTAGCACAGTCAACACTGTATGTTAGTCTAGCACAGTCAACACTGTATGTTAGTCTAGCACAGTCAACACTGTGTGTTAGTCTAGCACAGTCAACACTGTGTATTAGTCTAGCACAGCCAACACTGTGTATTAGTCTAGCACAGTCAACACTGTGTATTAGTCTAGCACAGTCAACACTGTGTATTAGTCTAGCACAGTCAACACTGTGTGTTAGTCTAGCACAGTCAACACTGTGTATTAGTCTAACATAGTCAACAGTGTGTGTTAGTCTAGCACAGTCAACACTGTGTGTTAGTCTAGCACAGTCAACACTATGTGTTAGTCTAGCACAGTCAACACTGTGTGTTAGTCTAGCACAGTCAATACTGTGTATTAGTCTAGCACAGCCAACACTGTGTATTAGTCTAGCACAGTCAACACTGTGTGTTAGTCTAGCACAGTCAACACTGTGTATTAGTCTAACATAGTCAACACTATGTGTTAGTCTAGCATAGTCAACACTGTGTGTTAGTCTAGCACAGTCAACACTGTGTATTAGTCTAACATAGTCAACACTCTGTGTTAGTCTAGCACAGTCAACACTGTGTGTTAGTCTAGCACAGTCAACACTGTGTGTTAGTCTAGCACAGTCAACACTGTGTGTTAGTCTAGCACAGTCAACACTGTGTGTTAGTCTAGCACAGTCAACACTGTGTGTTAGTCTAGCACAGTCAACACTGTGTATTAGTCTAACATAATCAACACTGTGTGTTAGTCTATCACAAAGGTAACTCAGTATGTGTAAGGGGACCAAGACTTTACAACACCCTAACAATGTTCGAGACAGCTGTCTTCGAGGCCCCAAGCTATTTTCAAGACCTCTAGCTGTTGTCAAAACCACTGTAACTGTCTTCAAGACTGCTTAGCTATCTTCAAGAGCACTTTAGCTCTCTTCAAGACTGTTGTCTTCGTGACTAGTAAACTATCTTCAAGACCCCTTAGCTATCTTCAAGACCCCTTAGCTATCTTCAAGACCCCTTAGCTATCTTCAAGACCCCTTAGCTATCTTCAAGACCCCTTAGCTATCTTCAAGACCCCTTAGCTATCTTCAAGACCCCTTAGCTATCTTCAAGACCCCTTAGCTATCTTCAAGACCCCTTAGCTATCTTCAAGACCCCTTAGCTATCTTCAAGACCCCTTAGCTATCTTCAAGACCCTTAGCTATCTTCAAGACCCTTAGCTATCTTCAAGACCCCTTAGCTATCTTCAAGACCCCTTAGCTATCTTCAAGACCCCTTAGCTATCTTCAAGACCCCTTAGGTATCTTCAAGACCCCTTAGGTATCTTCAAGACCCCTTAGGTATCTTCAAGACCCCTTAGGTATCTTCAAGACCCCTTAGCTATCTTCAAGACCCTTGCTCTCTTTAAGACTTGCTGTCTTCAAGTCCTCTATATTTAAAATCCTCTAGGTATCTTCAAGTGTTTACACGAGCACTAGTTGCCTTCAAGACCCCTAACTGTCTTCAAGACCACCTGATATTAAAACTGTCTTTTAGATCTTGTTTTCAAAGCTCCAGCTGTCGTCAAAACCCATAGCTCTCTTCAAGACCCCCAGCTGTCTTCAAAACCGTTATCTGTCTTTAAGACCCCTAGTTGTCCCCATGATTGATAGCTGTCTTCAATACCAGTAGTTGTCTTTAAAATCGTTAGCGGTCTTCATGACCTCTGACTGTTTGAAACACCCTTACTTGTCTTCAGGTAAGGGAGTTTAAAACAGCCAGGGGTCAGGATCCCTTATTAAACACCCCTAGCTGTCTGCTACTTGTCTTAAAATACCTTTAGCTCTCAAGACTCGTAGCTGTCTTGAAAAATCTTAGCGGTCTTCAAGACTCTTGGGTGTCTTCAGGATTCCTAGCGGTCTTCAAGACTCCTGGGTGTCTTCAGGACTCTTAGCTAGCTAAGTCTTCAGAACCCCAACTGTCTTCAGAACCTTAGATGTCTTCTAAATCCTCAGCTAGGGCTGTCCCTGGCTGGCCTGCTGGTCATAGCACAATCAACATGTAAGTATCAAGCTGAGGGATACAGGATACCCTGGTAGACAACATCACCAATACTACCAATAAACACTTGCAGAGCAGTTGTGTATTACTACAACCACACTGCTATGTTTTGAACCCCATGCCTCAAATTCAAATTTTTGTTTCTATTATTTTAGTTAGTTTAATATCTTTATTATGCACCCCATACCCATTCTGTGGGCGGTAGTCAAAATATTACAGAGGTACATAATGGGTCCAGGGACTGGACCTCAAAGTTTTGATAGCTGAGCAAGTTAGAAAGGTAATGAACTCAGGTAGATCTGGTCACAATCATGACAAGTTACAAAGATATTTACAGATTACAAAAATAATGTAGTTTAGCTATCAAAACTTTGGGGCCCAGTCCCTGGACCCATTATGTACCTCTGTAATATTTTGACTACCGCCCACAGGATGGGTATGGGGTGCATAATAAAGATATTAAACTAACACGTAATAAAATATCGTCAGGCACAAAAAGCCCTAGCATGCATGTGCATTTAGGGCAGACTAATACTGATACCTAAAGACTGCTTAGAACTAGACATGGGTTATTAAGTAGGGTTTTTTAAATGTACAAAAAAGAGGTAGATAAATGAACATGTATTAATATTTCGAACTGATTCTGTAATCTTCAGTTAAATGGGATTTCTTAATCAGTTTCAAACTGACTCGAAGTATTCAGTTTTTGGAACGATTGAAAGAGATGGTGAAGATAGAGGAAGATAGTTTCAGTAGAGATATGATGGAACAAGATGATTGATTAATTTTCTATGGGAGTTTGAAGAAGATTGGAAGTACAGGGATAGAGTTGAATGAGCTGACTTTCTAGTTGTTTGCTTGCATACTTACAGTGCATAAATCTGGAACTCCCGCCTCGACGGCTCAGAAGAGTCCCAGAACATTTATAGAGACTCACAGACATTGTAGAGGAGTCGGATAAGGTGGTTAACGCTGGTAAGAGGGAGGGACGGTGACAGTCAGCTTCAACAATGTGACCAAGTCCACTACACACACCACTTAACTCACTGAAATTCGTAAAAATTTCAGTGAGTTAAGAATTTCACCATCGTAAGAATTTCACCATCGCTGTCACCATTTGTTGTGAGGTTTGGGGTTGATAGTGTAGCAGTGTGGTTGTAGTAAGACACAACAGCTCTGCACGGTGTTTATTGGTGGTAATGGTGATGTCTGCCAGGGTATCCTAAGTGTGTCCTTAAGCTTGACACCTACATGTTGACTGAGCTATGACCAGCAGGCCAGCCAGGACCATCCAGGGCAAGCCAGGGCAAGCCAGGGCAAGCCAGGGCAAGCCAGGACCATCCAGGGCAAGCCAGGGCAAGCCAGGGCAAACCAAGGCCAGATAGGGCAAGCCCAAGCTTTGAAGCTAGAGGTCAACATCAGTGACCTTGATGAGTAAGATACGTGCAACAGTTGGGTATCTTTATAGTTGAAACGTTTCGCCTACACAGTAGCTTCTTCGGTTAGATACAGAGGCAGCAGCAGGTGTAGTAGTGAAATGAAGATGATGTAATCAGTCCATCAACCCTGGAGAAAAAGTATTTGAGGTGGTCGGTCTCTCAGCCTGGAGAAGAGTTCAGCTCCATGATCTGGAACGATATGAAAGTGAAGCATGAGAACGAAGTCTTAAATACTGTCGAAGGTGAGGTGGAAGATCTCGAAGACGCTGCAGGGGACGGGATCCACTAGTGGAAGTAAGAAGGCAAGAACTGAGGAGCACTGCAGCAAGCCTACTGGCCCATGCTAGACATGTCCCTTTGGAAACCAACCCTTCTCACTCATAATTAGTATGAAGTGTGGAAGATGTTCTCTGTACCTTCATACCGTCGTGTTACAGTGTCTGACAGATACATGGAGCTGAACCCTTTTCCAGGCTGAGGGACTAAGCACCACCTATTCATTTCACTATTACACCTGCTGCCTCTGTATTCGACTGAAGAAGCCTATTGTGTAGGCAAAACGTTTCAACAATAAAGATACCCAACTGTTGCATATGTGTCTTAATCATCAACTTGGTATTTTATACCAAGTTTCACTGTCAGTGACCTTAAGTGTGACTAACCATCCACATCTAACAACTGCTTCTACTTACAAGTGTTACGTACTACTGAGAAGGTAACTACAAGCTACTACTGGTTCAGTAGCTGTACTCAGCAGTGTCAAGCTACTACAACATCGTCCTCTTCTTCACAGTGAGGCTGGCATTGGTGGCACCAGAGTGACGAGAGTGAGTGCCATCAGGAGCCAGGATGAGAGGTGTCAGGTGTGTGTGGTGAGGCCAGCACTCAGTGTCACTCAGCGTGACACCAACTATCACTACTCTCCTCCACACAACCCAGGTAACTACAACCCAGGTAACTACAACCCAGGTAACTACGACCCAGGTAACTACGACCCAGGTAACTACAACCCAGGTAACTACAACCCAGGTAACTACAACCCAGGTAACTACGACCCAGGTAACTACGACCCAGGTAACTACGACCCAGGTAACTACAACCCAGGTAACTACGACCCAGGTAACTACGACCCAGGTAACTACAACCCAGGTAACTACGACCCAGGTAACTACGACCCAGGTAACTACGACCCAGGTAACTACAACCCAGGTAACTACGACCCAGGTAACTACGACCCAGGTAACTACAACCCAGGTAACTACGACCCAGTTAACTACAAATCAGGTAACTACAGTCCAGGTAACTACAACCCAGGTAACTACAACCCAGGTAACTGCGACCCAGGTAACTACAAATCAGGTAACTACAACCCAGGTAACTACGACCCAGGTAGCTACAACCCAGGTAACTACAACCCAGGTAACTGCGACCCAGGTAACTATAAATCAGGTAACTACAACCCAGGTAACTACAACCGGTAGCTAACCCAGGTAACTCAACCCAGGTAACTGCGACCCAGGTAACTCAACCCAGGTAACTACAACCCAGGTAACTACAACCAGGTAACTACCCAGGTTAACTACAAATCAGGTAACTACAGATCCCAGGTAACTACAACCCAGGTAACTACAACCCAGGTAACTACAACCAGGTAACTGCGACCCAGGTAACTACAAATCAGGTAACTTTACAACCCAGGTACTACAACCAGGTAACTACGACCCAGGTAACTGACCCGTAACTAACCCAGGTAACTACAACCCAGGTAATCAATGCCAGGTAACTACAACCCAGGTAACTACATAACACAGGTAACTACACAGCCCGGGTAACTACAACCAGGTAACCGATAGACCCAGGTAACTACAACAGGTAACTACCCAGGTACTACACCAGGTACTACAACCCAGGTAACTACAACCCAGGTAACTGCGACCCA
Source organism: Cherax destructor (assembly GCA_009830355.1). Lineage (NCBI taxonomy): Eukaryota > Metazoa > Arthropoda > Malacostraca > Decapoda > Parastacidae > Cherax > Cherax destructor. The sequence goes on from WNWK01010019.1 coordinate 35,043, forward strand.
GGTAACTACAACCCAGGTAACTACAACCCAGGTAACTACAACCCAGGTAACTGCGACCCAGGTAACTACAAATCAGGTAACTACAACCCAGGTAACTACGACCCAGGTAGCTACAACCCAGGTAACTACAACCCAGGTAACTGCGACCCAGGTAACTACAACTCAGGTAACTACAACCCAGGTAACTACAACCCAGGTAACTACAACCAGGAACTACACCCAGGTAACTGCGACCCAGGTAACTACAACCCAGCTAACTACAACCCAGGTAACTACAATCCAGGTAACTACAACCCAGGTAACTACAACACAGGTAACTACAACCCAGGTAACTACAACCCGGGTAACTACAAACCAGGTAATAAGCCAGATGAGTACAACCCAGGTAACTACAACACAGGTAACTACAACCCAGGTAACTACAACCCAGGTAACTACAACACAGGTAACTACGACCCAGGTAACTACGACCCAGATAACTACAATCCAGGGTAACTACAACCCAGGTAACTACGACCCAGGTAACTACGACCCAGGTAACTACAACCAAGGTAACTACGACCCAGGTAACTACGACCCAGGTAACTACACCCAGGTAACTACAACCCAGGTAACTACACCCAGGTAACTACAACCCAGGTAACTACAACCCAGGTAACTACACCCAGTTATCAACAGGTAACTACATCCAGGTAACTACAACCCAGGTAACTACAAGTATGCCAGGTAACTACAAACAGGTAACTACAACCCAGGTAACTACGACCAGGTAGCTACAGGTAACTACAACCCAGGTAACTGCGACCAGTAACTTAAACAGGTAACTACAACCCAGGTAACTACAACCCAGGTAGCTACAACGGTACTACAACCAGGTAACTGGACCCAGGTAACTACAACCAGGTAACTACAACCCAGCTAACTACAACCAGGTACTGCAAGGTAACTACAATCAGGTAACTACAACCCAGGTAACTACGACCCAGGTAGCTAACCCAGGTAACTACAACCGGTAACTGCACCCAGGTAACTACAATCAGTACTCACAGGTAACTACAACCCAGGTACCCAACCAGGAACACACCAGGTAACTGCGACCAGGTAACTACAACAGCTAACTACAACCCAGGTAACCATCAGGTAACTACACCCAGGGAACTCAACGGTAACTACACCCAGGTAACTCACCGGTAACTAAACCAGGTAATAAGCCAGATGAGTACAACCCAGGTAACTACAACACAGGTAACTACAACCCAGGTAACTACAACCCAGGTAACTACAACACAGGTAACTACAACACAGGTAACTACAACCTGGGTAACTACAACCCAGGTAACTATAAACCCAGGTAACTACAAACCGGGTAACTACAAACCAGGTAACAAGCCAGATGAGTACTACCCAGGAAATTACAACCCAGGTAACTATAACCCAGGTAACTACAACCCGGGTAATTACGAGCCAGGTGATTACAAGCCAGGTAACAAGGCAGATGAATATAACCCAGGTAATTACAACCCAGGTAACTACAACCCGGGTAACTACAAGCCAGGTAATAAGCCAGATGAGTACAACCCAGGTAATTACAACCCATGTAACTACAAGCTAGGTAATTACAAGCCAGGTAACTATGAGTCAAGTAACTACAAGCCAGGTAACAAGCCAGATGAGTACAATCCAGGTAATTACAACCCAGGTAACTACAAGCCAGGTAATTACAACCCATGTAACTATGAGTCAGGTAACTACAAGCCAGGTAACAAGCCAGATGAGTACAACCCAGGTAATTACAACCAAGGCAACTACAAGCCAGGTAACTACAAGCTAGGTGATTATAACCCAGGTAACTTTGAGTCACGGAACTACAAGTCAGGTAACTATGAGTCACAGAACTACAAGCCAGGTTAATACAAGTGTTTCAGGCATGATCCATGAAAGGTATCCCAGTGTTGTATAACCCCAGCCCCTTTACCTCAAGTATTGACAAGTTATCACATGGACTCTAATATCCCAGTTTCTTTGAAATAAGAAGACAAATTAGGACCTTCATGGCACCACTTTGAATATTTAACTCCAATCTGGAATCTAGTTGATGTACAAAGATCAATATCATATGATAACACCAGCACTTGAAGTTTGAAGTTGTTCTGAAGTTGCATTATCGAGCTATAGGCATTATTGTTTAGAAGTTAATCGGATGAGGCATTTACAAACTATAATGTGAAAACTGCATTTTACTAGTGTTGAAGTTTGAAGTCGATCTGAAGAGATATTCTCTACTTGTTTCATGAAAAACTATTTGTTCTATAAAACTGGCAAATACAAATTTACATAACCCAAATTCCAGTCGAGTCTTCCTCTGAGAGAAACACATCAACTCTCAAGGTTTCAAGCAGACCAGAAGATGCATTCTCCAGTTTATTGCACAGAATGCAACTATTACTAGTTTATTATCTAATTAAATTTGTCAAATTTGTTCCCACACACTCTGAACCCAACAGAGTTCCATCCATTTTCTAAGTTATATCAGTGACTGGTGATTGACGACATTCAGACAAGGTAAATTGCAGTTATTTAATAAAAAATACTATTAGTTTTTGAGAGTAGCATCGACAAAATGACAACTACACACTCCACTAACAATATCAGCCTTCTGCTTAGTGGGATACCCTAGTGGTGAAAGTTTGGAGCCGATCAGAAGAGGCTTTCTCAAGTTATCATGGACAGTCACCAGCCCAACTGACCAGCACAATAGTCATTGTCGAGAATGTGCTCTGACTACCATTACAAATACTTGCTACTTCTATCCTTCCTAAACCAGACAGTTATCACTTGGCCTCCACCTAAACAAGCAGCACCTGACCTGGACCCACTGTACTGCATGTATTTCACTTCTCTGTGTAATTGTGAAAATGGTATACATATTATACTGTCAACTAGGTTGTTCTTCAACTCTATATATCTTTGGTTAGGCCTCATTTAGATTATGCTGCACAGTTCTGGTCACCGTATTACAGAATGGATATAAATGCACTGGAAAACGTACAGAGGAGGATGACAAAGTTGATCCCATGTATCAGAAATCTTTCCTATGAGGATAGACTGAGGGCCTTGAATCTGCACTCTCTAGAAAGGCGTAGAATTAGGGGGGATATGATTGAGGTGTATAAATGGAAAACAGCAATAAACAAAGGGGATGTAAATAGCGTGCTGAAAATATCCAGCCAAGACAGGACTCGCAGCAATGGTTTCAAGTTGGAAAAGTTCAGATTCAGGAAGGATATAAGAAACCACTGGTTTTGGTAATAGAGTTGTGGATGAGTGGAACAAACTCCCGAGTTCTGTCATAGAAGCTAAGACGTTGTGTAGTTTTAAAAATAGGTTAGATAAATACATGAGTGGGTGTGGGTGGGTGTGAGTTGGACCTGATTTGCTTGTGCTACCAGGTCGGATGCAGTACTAATTCCTTAAGTGGAAGTGACCTGACTACCTGGAGAGGGTTATTTCCAGGTGGGGTGCGGGTGGGTGTGAGTTGGTCCTGACTAGCTTATCCTACTAGGTCAGATGCAGTGCTCCTTCCTTAAGTGAATGTAACCTGACCTGGCTGGGTCAGGGCATTGGCTTAAGCTGGTTGGAGACTTGGACCTGCCTCTCATGGGCCAGTAGGCCTGCTGCAGTGTTCCTTCTTTATTATGTTCTTATGTTCTTATAACGAATGTCCTAACACTGCTCTCCTATCTTACTGGGATACCAAGTACAGTGGACCCTCGGTTTTCGTTGAAAATTCTTTCCAGAATGCTGTTTGAGTGCCGTTACCGAATGAATTTGTTCCCATAAGGACAAATGTAAATTAGATTTGTTATTTCAGACCCCCAAAAATACACTTACAAAAGCACTTACGAAAATACACCTACATAATTGTTCGAGTTTGGAGGTGAACGAAAACCGAGGGTCCACTGTACTGGTATATAACACAACAATGGAGGAACACTGCAGCAGGAATACCGACCATGCTAGGCAGCTCTTTCTCAAAACCAACCTTTCCCACCCACCTATTTATATAACCTATTTATATAACCTTTTCCCAAAGCCACCCAGATACTGACAAGTCTATAAATAACAAAAAAGGCACAATACCGTGACTGGAACAATACACACACAACCCGCACATATAAAGAGAGAGCTTACGCGCGTTTGCGACTTGGACCATTTACAAAGTCACCACCTTTGTAAATGGTCCAAGTCGGGCCGAAACGTCGTCGTAAGCTCCTCTCTTTTATATGTGCGGGTTGTGTGTGTACTGACAAGTCTAATCTCTTGTTAAAGCTACCCAAAGTTTTAACTTGTATGACCCTACATTACGGTATATTTATTAGGTACAGGTACACATAACTACAGTTATCATACATAGTATAAATTACCCAACAGAATAACTGAAAAAAGTCAAGGTGACTTATTTCCATTGGGTCCTTGTAATATCTTATTACATTTAAACCTTAAAAGTTAAAACAGCTAACTCAACAGTTAAAACTTACACTGTTGTCTTGAACACAAAGCACACAGATGTTTCTATATACAATAGGACCCCCGTATCCTCGGAGACTAAGTTTCAAGGCCTGCCACGGATACCGAAAACTGTGCATACTAGCGAACCTTATGTATAATTCGTTTTTCGTTTACATACATACCTATGATGTTGGGTTTTGGAGGGGTGTAGGGATGGAAGGTGGAAGCAATGAGGTGGTGTGAGGGTGACCATGTGGGTGGCAGTGTTGGTGGTATTGTGGATGATGGGTGACTGAGCGGGTGAGTGTGCAGTTGGTGTGGGCAGTAATTAAGGTGGTTGGTGGCTACATGACTAGGAGTGTAGATGGCATGTTAGAGTGTGGGGGCCGTGAAAACATAGGTAAGGTGTGGGCATGGGGCTGTGAGGGCTAGAAAATGTCTGGGGAGTGGTGGGAGGGGGGTGATTGGATGATGGGTAACTGGGTGGGCGATTATGCAGCAGGTGGTAATGAGCATAGTGGCTACGTGATTAGGTATGTGGACGGCATGTTAGGGTGAAAGGTCAGGTAAAGTGTGTGGGTGAGGTCATAGAGGATACTTGGAGTATACCTGAAGAGGGTTTCAAGGGTCAATGCCCTCACAGCCTGGTCTGTGACCAGGCCTCATGGTGGATCAGGGCCTGATCAACAAGGCTGTTACTGTTGGCTGTACGCACCCCGATGTACGAACCACAGCCCGGCTGGTCAGGTACTGACTTTAGGTGCCTGTCCAGTGCCTGCTTGAAAACAGCCAGGGGTCTATTGGTAATTTCCCTTATGTGTGCTGGGAGGCAGTTGAACATTCTTGTGCCCCTCACACTTATTGTTTTGTCTCTTATTATGCTATTGGCACTCCTGCTTTTCATTGCAGGGATGTTGCATTGTCTTCCAAGTCTTTTGCTTTCATAGGGAGTGATTTTTGTGTGCAAGTTTGGTACTAATCCCTCTAGGATTTTCCAAGTGTATATAATCATGTATCACTCCCGCCTGCATTCTAGGGAGTACAGGTTGAGGAACCTCAAGCGTTCCCAGTAATTGAGGTATTTTATTGCAGTTATGTGTACTGTGAAGGTTCTCTGTACATTTTCTAGGTCAGCAATTTCACCTTCCTTGAAAGGTGCTGTTAGTGTGCAGCAATATTCCAGCCTAGATAGAACAAGCGACCTGAAGAGTGTCATCATGGGCTTGGCATCCCTAGTTTTGAAGGTTCTCATTATCCATCCTATCATTTTTCTAGCAGTTGCGACTGATACAATGTCGTGGTCTTTGAAGGTGAGATCCTCTGACATTATCACTCCCAGGTCTTTGACATTTCGTTCTATTGTGTGGTTGGAATTTGTTTTAGACTCAGATATAGTTTTAATTTCCTTATTTTTTTCCATAATGGAGTAATTGAAATTTCTCATCATTGAACTTCATATTGTTTTCTGCGGCCCATTTAAAGATTTAGTTGATGTCTGCCTGGAGTCTTGCAGTGTCTTCAATGTTGGACACTGTCATGCAGATTCGGGTGTCATCTGCAAAGGATGACATGGTGCTGTGGCTTACATCCCCGTCTATGTCAGATATGAGGATGAGGAATAGGATGGGAGCGAGTACTGTGCCTTGTGTAACTTAGCTTTTCACCATAGCCGCCTCAGACTTTACTCTGTTTACTACTACTCTTTGTGTTCTATGTGTTAGGAAATTAAAGATCCATCTACCAACTTTTCCTGTTATTCCTTTATCACGCATTTTGTGTGCTATTACACCATGGTCACACTTGTCAAATGCATTTGCAAAGTCTGTGTATACTACATCTGCATATTGTTTGTCTTCTAGAGCATCCAGCATCTAGATCATCCAGGACCTTGTCATAGTGGTCAAGTAGTTGGGACAGGCAGTACTCGGTTTTTAGCGAGCCACTAACCATACTGAGTCGAACACCTAAGTGAATTTTTTATGAGAGGGAGTCATATTGGGACTTGAGTAACTCACTCATTTTCTTGCTGTCATCTGTGTAGGACCCATCTCGTCTAAGTAGGGGCCCAATACTAGATGTTGTTCTCGACTTTGATTTGGCATAAGAAAAGAAATATTTTGGGTTTCTTTTAATTTGATTTATGGCTAAGATTCCTTTAGCTTTAGTTCGATGTTTGCTATTTCTCTGACCAGTGCCTCCCTATGTATTACAGATATATTGGCCTCTTTTAACCGCTCTGTTATTCTTTGCCTTTCTCTTTCTAGTTTACATCTTATTTTCCTTTTCCATAAAGGAATATGCCTTGAGCATACCTCGAGTGCCAGAGAGTTAATTTGTTCTAGACATAGGTTTGGGTCCGTGTTGCTTAGGCTATCTTCCCAGTTTATATCGTTTAGGACCTGCTTTACTTCGTCCCACCTAATGTTTTTGTTATTGAAGTTGAATTTGGTGAAAGCTCTCTCATGACTGATCACATTTTGTTGGTCTGGGACCCCGTGCATACATGTCTGAACTTCTATTATGTTGTGGTCTGAGTACAGTGGTACCTCGAGTTACGATATTTTTTCGTTCGAGAATGCTGTTCAAGTGCCATTACCCAACGAATTTATCCCCATAAGGAATAATGTAAAATAGACTAGTCCTTTTACACCCCCAAAAATATACTTACAAAAGCATTTAAAAAAATAAACTTACATAAAAGGGCGATTTTGGGGACCATTGTAACTCGAGGTACCACTGTATATTGTTTTTGACATGGTAATATTTCGTATCAGATCATCATTGTTAGTGAAGTTGAAGTCCAGTGTATTCTCCAATCTTGTTGGCTCTATTATTTGCTGGTTTAATATGAATTTGGTGCAGAGATTTAAAAGCTTGTATGTGTGAGAGTTTTCATCTGAGCTGCCTCCTGGGGTTATCACTGTTACAGCATTATTTGCTACATTCCTCCATTTTAGGTGCCTTAGGTTGAAATATCCCAGGAGCAAGATGTTGGGGGCAGGAGCTGGAAGATTTTCCAGACAGTGATTAATTTTCAAAAGCTGTTCCTGGAATTGTTAGGAAGTTGCATCCGGAGTCTTGTATACAACCACAATTACTAGATTTTGGTTTTTAATCTTTACTGCCAAAATTTCAACTACATCATTTGAGGCATTTAGTAGTTCCGAGCATATCAGTGACTCTGTGACGTACAACCCAAACCACATCCCTTTTTGCCTGTTCACTCTATCGCATCTGTATAGGTTATAACCCTGGATCCATATTTCATTGTCGAGGTGATCCTTTATGTGGGTCTCTGTGAAAACCGAGAACATTGGGTTTGACTCTGTAAGCAGTCCACGGATGAAAGGTATTTTGTTGTTCGTTGCTGGCTTTAGACTCTGTATATTTGCAAAGATGAATGTCATCGTGTTGGTGGTATGGGGGGGTCTTTTTTTCCTGGCACTAATATCTGTTTTTTTTTGAGTGGAGGCCATTGACTGTGATTCCACTCCAGAAATGATTAGAGTTGTTGTACGATTTCTGTCATTTCCTGCCAGCTTTTTTTCCTTCCTGGCACTAAAAAAACTCTCTCTGGAGTGGCTGTGGCTACTCAAGTTTTCCCATGTTCTAGATGTTCTGTATCTTCTTGTCCCCTTTAGATGGTGTGCCTGACAATATAGGTTATAATATTGTCTTTCCTGAACTGAATAGGGACACATTTCAGGGTGGAAAAGCTTACAGGAAGGAAGGTTGCATTTTGCTTTTGTCATATGGGCATGGCATTTTCTGGGGTGGTCAAAGTTGCAAGTCCCATCTGTTTTTCCAGATATTCCATGCCTGCAGATACCTAATGCATAGAATTTGCATATGTCTGGTTTCTGCTTTCCTTGTTTTTTTGTGACTGCATTTCCTACTGGTGTGTATTTTTCTGTCTCTTTACTATCTTCAGCACTTGTACTAACAATGTTGCCTTCACCAGTTATTTCTGGTATTTTATCTACATTATTCCTTGGGGCATCCCCTTCTTTACTACCTCCAGTGGTATTGGTAGTTTGTAACATTGGGTTTTGCATGTCCTTGTCTACACCTGTTTCCCTCTGGGCCACCAACTTTAATTTCTGTATCCTTACAGTTACTGTCTACCAGGACAGCATCTGCACCAGGGGCGATAGCACCATCTGGCCCAGTCCATTTATTTTCCCATCTGTTATAGTATGCTGTCAGGTTTTCTATGAAGGCCATTTTGATGTTTCTGTCCTTTTAATGTTTCTGTCCTTTTAATACCAATGTGATTTTCTTCCACCGTTGGTTCTCATTTCGGCATACCCAAAAACACTTCCCTGGTTTAATATCTCTTGTAGATGATTCCTGAATATCTGCACAGGATACATGAGGGAATGGTGGTTGTGGGGGGAATGGTATAGGTGTGAGCATGTAGCCATGGGGGAAATTGCATGGGCAGATTGTGGGGGTAGGTTGTTGGTTGGGATGGTGTGGGTGAAGGTGTGTGGCTGTGGGGATATTATAAGGGCAGGTGGTATGGGTGGGGGTTGTGGGCATGGGGGTTGTTGTTGTTGGGTGTATAGTGAGGGTATGGCCATGGGGGGATTGTTGCTGGGTATACAGTGAGGGTATGGCCATGAGAAGGGGGGTTGTTGCTGGGTGTATAGTGAGGGTATGGCCATGAGAAGGGGGTTGTTGCTAGGTGTACAGTGAGGGTATGGCCATGGGGGGATTGTTGCTGGGTGTACAGTGAGGGTATGGCCATGGGGAGGGTTGTTGTTGATGGGTGTACAGTGAGAGTATGGCCATGGGGGATGGGGCACTGGATTCATGTCAGACATCAGGTGTGTATCAGCTGTCTCAAGCAGTACTGCACCTCCCTCGTGGGATAACCTCCTCCCACTTTGTAGCATACCAAATGTTGATTTTTTATTAATAATTATTATAATAATAATTAATTACAGTCATCCCTCGGTTTTCGATTTTAATCCGTTCCAGATGGATCGGCTAAAACCAAAATCGGCGAAAACCAAAACTATTTTCCCCATAAGAAATAATGGAAATTCAATTAATCCGTTTCAGAAACCCAGAAGTTTGGAAATTTTTTTTTTTGGGGACCTTAAAGATAGATTTACATGCACAAATGAATGAACTGAATGTGGCACTTACCTTTATTGAAGACTGATGTTGCTGGAGGGGAGAGAGGGAAGATGGGAGAGGGAAGAGACCCTAATTTTTGGAAGGGGAATCCCCCTCCATATGGACTCTAGGTACCAAGTCCTTATCCGGGGTCACTTCCCTGCATGCCTGCTACACTCCCTCCCTGCCTGCTACACTCCCTCCCTGCCTGCTACACTCCCTCCCTGCCTGCTACACTCCCTGCATACCTGCTACACTCCCTGCATACCTGTTACACTCCCTGCATACATGCTACACTCCCTGCATACCTGTTACACTCCCTGCATACATGCTACACTCCCTGCATACCTGTTACACTCCCTGCATACATGCTACACTCCCTGCATACCTGTTACACTCCCTGCATACATGCTACACTCCCTGCATACCTGCTACACTCCCTGCATGCATGCTACACTCCCTGCATGCCTGCTACACTCCCTGCATGCATGCTACACTCCCTGCATGCCTGCTACACTCTTAAACTCCATCGTGTTTCTCACTTTCACTATCATATTTTTCTATTATTTCTTCATTTCTACAGTGTTCCTCACTTTCTTTACCAAAGGACTGGCACTAGGAGCTTTCTTTGGGCCCATGGTAGCTTATTTAGTAGTCACACACAATAATCAAGGCCCAAAAATAATGAATTGTTAATAAATGTTTTGTATAAACTCCTGGGGTGATGTTCACTCAAGCGTAAACAATGCTAGACTGCGTGACAATGTGCGTGGGTGGCGGGCCTACGGCCTTTGTATGTGCGCGGCATTGGTGGACAGGTCCCATACGGTCGGCGAAAACTAAAACAATCGGCGAAAACTAAGACATATTTTCCCTGAAAAAAGTCGGCGAAAACCAAAATCGGCGAAAACTGGGACAAGCGAAAACCAAGGGATGACTGTATTAATAAGAAATTACTTATGATTATTATATTTTACGATTATATTTTTATTATTTTATGATTATTATATTTTTATTATTTTAAAATTATTATATTTTTATTTTATTATTATTATATTTTTATTATTATTATTTTCTGTAGAAACATCTGACGAAGATAAGATTTGCACAAAAATGTTGCCAAATTGTTGAACTGTTTTTTGATAACCTTAAATAATTTTCCAAATATTTTCGATGGTTTTTTCCTACCCGCCCACCTGAACTCTGTTACCTCCCCCTTAATTATAAATTATCTTAGTCTACTGTGGGTACCCACCAGCTTCTCAGTTCTTTGTTCTTGCTGCGATGATATTATGTTACGATGATACAACTAATATGATGATGAGATGAAGTGAGGTGATGGTGTAGGCATTGTGATGTTGTGTTAGATGAATGACCAGTGAGGAAGGGATAAAAAGGTGAGTATAATTGGTGGAAAATTGGTGTTGTATACTGGGGAGAGATTGAGGACAGGAAGGAATCATGGTTTTACAATATTATGGGAATTTGTAATAACCTTTACCATTTGTTTTATGCATTTTAAAAAAAAGAATTTTAGGGGATACAAAACAGTGATGTTTAATTTCTTCTATACAATTTGTCTTTATCCTTGTTCATGTAACATTAACTACAACATCCTAAACATTAACAGTTTGGCACAAATTTTACTAAGGAGTTGCCATATCAAAAATCAATAATTGAAATCAGACTTATTAAAATTTTCCTAGGAGAAACCTGCTCTCCTATTAATATTTTTGGGCCATTGTAAACCACAGATAGAACCAGCGGAAGCTGAACCCGCGGATATGGGGGTCCTACTGTATATGTGGCTGGTCTTTTTACACAGGTATATTGGAGACAATTCAGAGCAAGGTCAAGGACTCCTGTTCTTCTTCTGGAAGATGCTTGGTGTCAGCAGTCACTGCTAAAGTGCCCATCCTTTCTTGGCTGCCCTCCTATGATGTTCGATCTTCCTTGTTCGGGGACGTTGTGTCTGGCATTACTGTAGCCATTATGCATATTCCACAAGGTAAGTTATGTCTGAAATCACTGTAGATATTATGTATATTCTGCAAGGTGAGTTATGTCTGGCATTAATGGAACCAATGTGCCATATATATCATGAGGTGAAACATTGTCTTTTGTATATAATTCTACAGTCTTCCCATTTTGTCCTTGAATTTGTATTGGTAAAACCACTGGATGGCAAAATGTCTACAAATAAAGGTACCCAGAAGGAATGCTGCTCCCCAAGCAGTTTCTAGACACTTCCCTTCCCTCTATCCCTTCATACAGTCGTGTTATAGTGTGACTTCTAAACTATTGTTTGAGGACCATGAAATTGACTCGTGTGAGGGTGTGCAACAGGGGGACCCTCTCGCTCCCTTTCTTTTCTGTCTGGTCATCAAGGAAGTCACAGAAGCGATCTCTAGTGAGCTCAATATCTGGTTCTTGGATGATGGTACCCTAGCTGGCACTACCGAATCTCTCCTAGAAGACATCAGAAAAATTAAAGACATACAAGAGAGCCTAGGAATATCTCTAAACCCCACCAAATGTGAAATAGTTCTATCAATCTACAGAGGATCCAGAATATTAGTGCTGTTTTACCAGGAGCACTAGCCATTAATCCAGCCAACAGCACTCTCCTTGGTGCTCCTCTTGGGCCCAGTGCCATTGATCTGATCCCAGAAAAGAAAATCTCAGACCTCAGGATGATGGAAGGCAGGATGAAAGACATCGATACACATGATGCCTTCTACCTACTCATCAGGTGTCTGTCAATCACAAAACTTACCTACTTCCTGAGATGCTCCCCGGCCTTCAGCAGTCCGAAACTCAAGGAATATGACTCTCTCCTTAAGACGATGCTAGAGAGTGTACTGAATCTTTCCCTTGAAGATGGACAGTGGTTGCAAGCCTCACTGTCAGTTAGGCTTGGGGGGCTGAGTGTACACAAATCCTCCCAGATTGCCCTACCAGCTTTCCTGTCCTCTTATATAGCATCAAACGAGTTAAAACAAATTCTTCTGGACAACCTCAGTGACTCAGCAGGAATACAGGACCGTAGCTACGCCAGTGCCATCACTGAATGGGAGACTCTTGTTGCTCCAGCACTAAAACCTAGTGCAGCAATGGCCTACAAACAGTCAAGTTGGGATGGCCCCATTGCTGAAAAGGTGCTTGCCAACATGCTTAGGGCTGTAACATCAGACAGGGAGACTGCCCGTCTCCAAGCTGTGAGTGCACATCACTCTGGGGACTTCCAAACAGTTCCCATTTTGGCATTGGGAACACGCCTCAACCTTAAGACCCTCTGCATTGCAGTGGCTCTCCACCTTGCTGCCCCAATTCACACAGAATGTACATGTATTTGTGGCAATATGCAAGCCGATCAATATGGTCTACATGGTCTTAACTGTTCAAAAACCAAGGGCTGGCAAGTAAGACACAATGAAGTCAACGACATTATAAAGAGAAGCCTTGCTACAGCTGGATGCCCAGCCGAGAGAGAGCCCTGATCACTAGCAGCCAACAATACCCACAACCCAGCAAACTGCCCCGACAGGATCACCATCTATCCAGGTATAGTCCCTGCATGGGACTATACCTGTGTGTTGACGCTGGTTGACACCTACATCCATCACAGTGTCGGGCAACAGGGAGGAGCTGCTGATTACAGGGAGGAGTACAAGATCGGCAAGTACAGGGACATAAGCCAACAGTATCAATTTGCCCCAGCGGGATCAGAGACTTTGGGATCATGGGAAAAAAATGCCACATGTTTCCTTAAAGAACTGGGTTCTAGACTCATCAACACCACCAGGGACCCAAGGCCAGCCACTTTCACGTTCCAATGCCTCAGCATGGCCATCCAGCGGGGAAATGCTTGCTGCATACTGGGCTCACGTCTGGCTTCAGAGGAGCTGGAGGAGATTCATAATCTTTGATATATTGTACCAATGTATTCATGTTTGTGTTTTCTGTTAATGTATTCTATCTATTAATAAAGTTCACATAGAATATAGAATATAAGGGGTGGCAAGAGAAGAATATATACATATATTTGACAGGAAAACACAAAATTTAAATGTTTTGAGCACTAATATCCACATTTGACTTGCAGTAATCCCAAATCCATTTTATTTTTTTTCCAGTTAATGACGACATTCTCAACACAATTTCCTTTATATTCATACCCTTTGTTAGGCAAGGCATCATATTTGATGCATAATGAAACTTTAATCCTATGTAGTGGTAATATAGGCAGTTCTAAGTGATTTTTTTTTTTTTTGTATTTTTCAAAATTTTTATATTTTGGGTCATAAAATACATTTACCGTTGTCAGGCATCAGCTAATAATGAATGATAATAAAAGGCATTTATGCACATTTAAGGATTATTAATAAAAAACTGGGTGAAAATAAACCAATAGGAACTTTACTTCAAATTAGTAAACATATTTGTACTTTTTTTCCATAATACAAAAATTTAAAAAATGTAATAAAAGTGTTGATATGGCACAAAAATGAGTATCCTTTGTGTATTTATTGTGACATGAAAATTACATTATTATCAGAGGTATTTGAGCCTACTAAGGACTTTAAATTTTATGAAAATCCTTGAAACGATTCCTAGCTGGGTTTAGACATAGACTGACCTAGCATAACAAACTAGCAATGGTTGAGTAGATCCTCTTGTTCTTGTTGCTGCATAACTTACATGAAAGCCTCTGTGTAAAATTGGCTGATACTGGAAAACAGTTGTCTTTTGTGTCTGATTCTTGCTAACAAAGTCACTCGACCCACCTGAAGCATTTGAAGACGTTGGAGATGGTCTCAGGCTCAGGCTCAGGCTCAGTCTCAGTCTCAGTCTCAGTCTCAGTCTCAGGCTCAGGCTCAGGCTCAGGCTCAGTTTCAGGCTCAGGCTCAGGCTCAGATTCCACTTCCTCTACAATGTCCTCATCAATGTCAATTACATCATTATCATCTGCCATGACATAATTTCTTCTCCTTTGAGCTTTTGATCCATGAAACAATTTTCATTGAACTGAAATGACCAGAAAATGCAAAATGAGCATGCCAAATTGGCATCTTTATAAATTTGTGAAAATTTGTGCTTAAAGTCAATTGCATGTAGTTGTTAGCTATAAATTACATAATTTCACCATTGTAGGGCATGTCATCATATATGATGCCTTCATTGTCACAGATTGTTTCACCACTGTCGGGCAAGGCATTGTATGTGATGCCCCTTAATTTTTACATAAGTTCAAGTGCATGCATTTGTTACTTATCAGTGACAAAAGCAATTCATTTGCATCTCAAAATGATGTTCAAACATTCAATAAAGCACTAAAAATGCATTCAGTAACTTACTGACATTCTGGAGTGGTGAAAATTGATGAAACATCCAGAGTGGGAAGGTGAAAATCCTTATCCTTCACCAAGTGGCGTAATACTGAACACTTCAGGAACTTCCAGCCAATAGCAGTTGGCAGCTCAAAAGCTGCTCACTACTCAAGCTCTGCCCAGAAGGTTTGTGATTGATAGAAATTAGGCAAAAACTCTGAGTACGCATGTGGTTTTTGTGGCATCTTGAAAACCATGCTTTTTTTTAGTATCATGTATGATTCCTTGCTCAACAAAGGGTGCATATGCAAAATAACCACTTTGAAAAAATAGAGAATTGTAATTGGAAATTCACTATTTTTTCACAGTGGTTATTTTGTATATTGTGATATCACCTGTTTACTGTGATCTTATTGCATTAATGAGTATATTTATTGATATATAACACATTTCAGGAATGGCTTATGCACTGCTTGCTGGGCTGCCTCCCATTACTGGCATATATATGGCATTTTTCCCTGTTCTTATATATGCACTACTAGGCACTTCACGACATTGCTCGATGGGTAAGTTTGTTATTTTCTATCATCTTCAGTACACAAATAATCAGCACATAGGAGGCTTAAACTTATAATGACATTATGGTCCGACTTGGTCCATTAACTAATCACACAGAGTGAAACATCGTCATAAGTTTCATTCTTCTATGTGTGGGTTATTTGTATATTATTCCAGTCACGGTATTGTGTCTTATTTATTTCAATATGTTATGGTGATTATTTTAATTTACTCTGCATTATGTAATATTGATCCACTGTGATATGTTTCTAGTTGATCTGCAGTTTATAAAATACATTAAGACGAAAGGAACACTGCAGTGACCTTCTGTCTCATGGTAGACTTGTGCTGCTCACACATATCTCTCCCATCTATTTTTAAAGCTTCAATGGCCTCAATGTCACTGCTTGGCAGTCAGTGCTACTCATCATAAGCTTTACTGTAGTGATGCTAGTGAGAAGATGTAACCACCATTGTAAGAACAATGTCTTCCTCTTTTCTGGAAACAGTCGTTGGGAAATATTTTTAAATATGTAAAATAATCAAGAAGGGTAGAGAGACAATGTATAAACATTTAATAACTTCATTCTGACAATTAACAGAAAAGCATGAATTTATATTCTTTTGCAACAAAATAAAAATTAAAATAAAGTATATTGAACAAGAACTGAATTACAGGAGACAAATACTTACACTTTAAGACTTTTTCTCTGTTTTTATTGTTGGTGTCATTATACCTTCTTTATTAACCAATGACAAGCACAAAGATGTTTATCATTGGGTAGGCTGAGGTATCTGGGCTGGCTCTAAACAGATATAGGAAGGTTATGTTCTACAGCATAGGTCAGCTTGCTGGCTAAGACAGTCACTGGCAAAGTCACTCACTGGGAATGAAGATTGAGTGGGCACTAGTTAAAATACCTCAACTGAAGGTGGTAATAGTCTACCAAGAACACTGGTGCTATAGTTGGGCAGACAGTCTTCACAGCCCAGAAAAATCAGTCAAATGGTAGACTATCAGCAGTTAGTAATAAACCTCTCACAGCTAAATCCCATAGGCCTTGCTATGGATAAACAAAGGTTACCAGAGAAACACAAAATTAAGATATGTCAAAAGTATTAAGGCCTCAAAAGGAAATGGATAAATATGCATATACAGTGGTCCCTCGGTTTTCGTGCATCTCCAAACTTGAACATTTATGTAAGTGTATTTTCGTAAGTGCTGTTGCAAGTGTTTTTTGGGGGTCTGAAATAGACTAACCTACGTGACATTATTTCTTAAGGAAGTAAATTCGTTTGGTAATGGCACTTGAGCAGCATTCTGGAACAAATTTTCGGCAAAAACCGAGGGACCACTGTACTATATTAACTCAAGCAAGGTAAAGTACAATTGCTAGGAGGGAGGAGCCTTGTTCAGCACTGCCAGCTGTGTCATGGACCAAGACCATGGAACACCACACAATGACAACACTTTCCCCTCACACAACACAGCTCCCCTCAGCTACCTACCCACCTACCCACTTAACCCACCCTCACACCCATACCACCAACCCTCACACACACCCTACCTAACCCTCTTACCCACACAACCCACTCTCTCACAAACCTCTCACCATCTGTAATCAAAAAGAAACTGCTGAATGTAAAATAATGGAGAAAAATTCTTTGGAAAAAATTAACTGAAACTAGATAGGGAATATTATGGCCTAGTAATGCATTAATTCACTTTATAATATTTCTTACGTTCTTAAAATAAGTTCCAAGTGCCAAACAGTTGACTTACAATGAATTTGTGGAACACATTAACATCAAAGTTGAGTTCCTGCTGTATAGAACTACCAGTACAGCCAGACTGTATAGAACTACCCAGCACTGCAAGACTGTATACAACTACCAGTACAGCCAGACTGTATAGAACTACCCAGCACTGCAAAACTGTATACAACTACCCAGCATTACAAGACTGTATACAACTACCAGTACTGTAAGACTGTATACAACTACCAGTTTACCTGGAGAGAGTTCCGGGGGTCAACGCCCATGCTGCCCGGTCTGTGACCAGGCCTCATGGTGGATCAGGGCCTGATCAACCAGGCTGTTACTGCTGGCTGCACGCAATCCAACGTATGAACCACAGCCTGGCTGGTCAGGTACCAGGGGTCTATTGGTAATCCCCCTTATGTATACTGCGAGATAATCTCAATTCCATATTATCATTCAAGAATCTTAACACCTGTAACAATCTAAGATCTAATATCATTATATAATAATTTAAACAGTAAAATTTCATCATATTGTAATTTTGAAAATAATTTTTAACTAGAATAAACTCAATAAATTTCTCTAATATTAAGTACATAGTTTTTAAGGACTAGAATAAGCTGCCCCTAATGCCATGGCATGTCAGTGGCTCTCCTTGCACTCAATTTACATTGTAATTTCCCATACCCATGTAACCTGCAATGAAATAAAATTTGTTTGTTTGTATGTTTGTTTGTTTGTCTCTCAGTGTGCTAGTGGCACCCCTTCTTTTCATTGGGGGGATATTGCATCGTCTGCCGAGTCATTTGCTTTCGTAGGGAGTGACTCTCATGTGTAAGTTTGGTACTAATCCCTCTAGAATTTTCCAAGCGTATATAATAATGTATCTCTCCCGCTGCGTTCTAGGTAGTACAGGTTTAGGTTATGTGTGCTGTGAAGGTTCTCTGCACATTTTCTAGGTCAGCAATTTCACCTGCCTTGAAAGGTGCAGTTAGTGTGCAGCAATATTCCAGCCTAGATAGAACAGGCAACCTGAAAAGTGTCAACCTGGGCTTGGCATCCCTGGTTTTGAAGGTTCTCATTATCCATCCTGTCATTTTTCTAGCAGATATGATTGCTACAATGTTATGGTCCTTGAAGGTGAAATCCTCTGACATGATCACTCCCAGGTCTTTGACATGATGAGATTTTAATTTCCTCACGTTTTCCATATCGGAGTAATTGAAATTTCTCATCATTGAACTTCATATTGTTTTCTGCAGCCCATTTAAAGATTTGGTTGATGTCTGCTTGGAGTCTTGCAGTGTCTTCAATGTTGGACACTGACATGCAGATTCGGGTGTCATCTGCAAAGGAAGACACGACACTGTGGCTTATATCCCTGTCTATGTCCGATATGAGGATGAGGAACAAGATAGGAGCAAGTACTGTGCCTTGTGGAAAAAAGCTTTTCACCATAGCCGCCTCAGACTTTACTCTGTTGACTAATACTCTTTGTGTTCTACATGCTAGGAAATTATAGATCCATCTACCAACGTTTCCTGTTATTCCTTTATCATGCATTTTGTGAGCTATTATATTGAGAAAATCAGTTTAATCACGCTTCTCAAGTTTCAAGGATGGCCTAGCCTTTTAAACTTCCCCAAGCAGTACTTCTGATTAATTCAATATAATTAGGTATTCATGTTATTTAATTACAACAATACATACTGGGTTCTATAGCCCCCATAACAAGTCCATAATACCCCATAACACATATCTAGATGAGTGACGATCTTGCTTCTTAGAACCCTTTCAAAGATTTTTATATGGGACTTTAGCGCTATTGGTCTGTAGTTCTTTGCCATTTCTTTACTGCCCCCTTTGTGGAGTGGGGCTATGTCTGTTGTTTTTAGTAACTGCAGGATGACCCCAGTGTCCATGCTCCCTCTCCATAGGATGTTAAAAGCAGTTCTTGATGAACACAGAGTTCCATGAGTCTGGGCCTGGGGCGGAGTGCATGGACATGTCATTTATCGCCTTTTCGAAGTCATATGGCGTCAGGATAATGTCAGATAAGCTTGCGTCTACCAAGTTCTGTGGCACTCTCATAAAAAATTCATTTAGGTCTTCGACTCTCAGTCTGGTTAGCGGGTCGCTAAAAACTGAGTCATACTGAGACTTTAGTAGCTCACTCATTTTCTTGCTGTCGTCTGTGTAGGACCCATCCCGTTTAAGTAGGGGCCCAATACTGGATGTTGTTCTCGACTTTGATTTGGCATAAGAAAAGAAATACTTTGGGTTTCTTTCAATTTCATTTATGGCTTTTAGTTCTTCCTGCGTTTCTTGATTCCTGTAAGATTCCTTTAGTTTTAGTTTGATGTTTGCTATTTCTCTGACCAGTGTCTCCCTACGTATTTCAGATATATTGGCCTCTTGTAGCCGCTCTGTTATTCTTTGCCTTCTCTTGTATAGGGAGCGCCTTTCTCTTTCTAGTTTACATCTTCTCCTCCTTTTCCTTAAGGGAATTTGCCTTGACCAAACCTCAAGTGCCACAGAATTAATTTGTTCTAGACATAGGTTAGGATCCATGATGCTTAGGCTATCTTCCCAGTTTATATCATTTAGGACTTGGTTTACTTGGTCCCACCTTATGTTTTTGTTATTGAAGTTGAATTTGGTGAAGGCTCCCTCGCAACTGATCACATTTTGTTGGTCTGGGGCCCCCTGCATACATGTCTGGACCTCTATTATGTTATGCTCTGAGTATATTGTTTTTGATATGATGATATTTTGTATCAAATCATCATTGTTAGTGAAGATGAGGTCCAGCATATTCTCCAATCTTGTAGGCTCTATTATTTGCTGGTGTAAGGTGAATTTGGTGCAGAGATTTAAAAGCTCGTGTGTGTGCGAGTTTTCATCTGAGCTGCCTCCTGGTGTTATCTCTGCTACCACATTGTTTGCAATGTTCCTCTATTTTAGGTGCCTTAGGTTGAAATCCCCCAGGAGCAAGATGTTGGGGGCAGGAGCTGGAAGGTTTTCCAGACAGTGGTCAATTTTCAGAAGCTGTTCCTGGAATTGTTGGGATGCTGCATCTACAGGCTTGTATACAACCACGATGACCAGGTTTTGATTCTCGATCTTTACTGCTAAAACTTCAACTACAGTTTACCCTTGAATATCGGCAAATTTGAAAATCTGCAGCTTGTTTCGGCAAAATATTGGCTTGATTTTCATCCTTTGGCTTAAAAATCGGTAGTCGTATGAAACGCGTCCAAGCTGCCTCCCAGCCACCGCAAGCACACAAACACCATTCAGCGTGAGTGTGCAATTGTTTACCAGTGAGTGACGATCACCTCACGCATTCATACGATACATTTCTTAATATTTCATTCATTTTAGTCCTTGCAACTGCTAAATAAGCCACCATGGGCCCAAAGAAAGCTCCTAGTGCCAGCCCTTTGGTAAAGAAAGTGAGAAACACGATTGAAGTTAAGAAAGAGATCATAGAAAAATATAAAAGTGGAGTGTGTGGGGGGAGCTCTCCAGGATGTATGGGAAGGCCCATTCAATCATCACTTCCATCTTGTAAATGAATGGTTCAGAGAACCGACGAGTTGGTAAATTAGACATATGCAACACTTGGGTATCTTTATTGAGGAAACGTTTCGCCACACAGTGGCTTCATCAGTCCATACAAAGGAGAATCGTGAAGAACAGGAGGAGTATGAGGTGGTCAGTCCCTCAATCTTGAGTCGATGTTGTCAGTCCATCAATCTTGAATAGAATACAACATATGAGCGTAGAGGAAGCTTATATACTGTAGACAGGAGAGGTGCAGCAGTTGTAGGAGGTGTCACATTTGTCCAATGTGGAAGTAGGAGCTTTCTTTGGGCCCATGGTAGCTTATTTAGTAGTCACACACAATAATCAAGGGCCAAAAACAATGAATTGTTAATAAATGTTTTGTATAAACTCCTGGGGTGATGTTCACTCAAGCATAAACAATGCTAGACTGCGTGACAATGTGCGTGGGTGGTGCGTGGGTGGCGGGCCTACGGCCTTTGTATGTGCGCGGCACTAGTGGACAGGTCCCATACGGCCGGCGAAAACTAAAACAATCGGCAAAAACTAAGACAAATTTTCCCTGAAAAAAGTCGGCGAAAACCAAAATCGGCGAAAACTGGGACAAGCGAAAACCAAGGGATGACTGTATACAACTACCAGTACTGCAAGACTGCATACAACTACCAGTACTGCAAAATACAGTAATACAATTTTTGAATATTGAGGAAAAGTTTGACTAACAAATTAAAAGTTTACTGTGGCGGTTGCCTCCGCTCATCTGTTAACAAAAATTATTGTTATGTGTTTTATCAACCATCTGAGGAAAATGAATTACAGTGGACCCTTGGTTTTTGTTGAAAATTCTTTCCAGAATGCTGTTTGAGTGCCGTTACCGAACAAATTTGTTCCCATAAGAACAAATGTAAATTAAATTAGTCATTTCAGACCCTCAAAAATACACTTACAAAAGCACTTAGGAAAATACACTTACATAATTGTTTGAGTTTGGAGGTGAACAAAAACTGAGGGTCCACTGTATATAGGATTATCAAAACAATGGGGCAGAGAAAATAAATTTGTTTTACTCTTTTACACAAGTAACCCTCAGATATATAGGAGAAAGAAACTTATGATATTTTGGCCCAACTTGACCCATTAACTGGAATGTCACTACAGTGGTCCCTCGACTAACGAAATTAATCCGTTCCAGAATTGCTCGTAATTTGAAACCTTATTTCCCATAAGAAATAATGTAAATACAGTGGTCCCTCGGTTTTCGCCGAAAATTTGTTCCAGAATGCTGCTCAAGTGCCATTACTGAACGAATTTACTTCCTTAAGAAATAATGTCACGTATGTTAGTCTATTTCAGACCCCCAAAAATACACTTGCAACAGCACTTACGAAAATACACTTACATAAATGTTTGAATTTGGAGATGCACGAAAACCGAGGGACCACTGTACAATTAATCTGTTTCACCCAAAAATATTCACAAAAAAATAATTTTTTTTAAAGAATAAATACTATAATTTTACACACACAAAACAATTATAAAGTAATAAATTTATAATTAAACATTTAAAATAACATTTACTTACCTTTATTGAAGAGAGTTGCTGGCATCTGGAAGATAGGGAGGAGGACAGGGGGAGGGGTAAGTGATTGGAAGGGGAATCCCCACTCCCTGCATGCCTGCTACACTCCCTGCATGCCTGCTACACTCCCGCATGAATGCTACACTCCCTGCATGAATGCTACACTCCCTGCATGAATGCTACACTCCCAGCATGAATGCTACACTCCCAGCATGAATGCTACACTCCCTGCATGAATGCTACACTCCCTGCATGAATGCTACACTTCTTGCATGAATGCTACACTTCCTGCATGAATGCTACACTCCCTGCATGAATGCTACACTCCCTGCATGAATGCTACACTCCCTGCATTAATGCTACACTCCGTGCATGAATGCTACACTCCCTGCATGAGTGCTACACTCCCTGCATGAATGCTACACTCCCTGCATGAATGCTACACTCCCTGCATGAATGCTACACTCCCTGCATGAATGTTACACTCCCTGCATGAATGCTACACTCCCTGCATGAATGCTACACTCCCTGCATGAATGCTACACTCCCTGCATGAATGCTACACTCCCTGCATGAATGCTACACTCCCTGCATGAATGCTACACTCCCTGCATGAATGCTACACTCCCTGCATGAATGCTACACTCCCTGCATGAATGCTACCACTGGGGTGCCACTAGGAAGCTTCCTTGGACCCATGGTGACTTATTTCACAGTGACAATCACTAAACCACCAAAAAATACAACAAAAGTATTGTGAATGTTTGAAAGAGCATGCTGGGTAATGTTCTCTCAGTGGTAAACAATGCTTGACTGGTGTCCTGGCAGGCAGACAGGTCTGGTACAGCTCGCTACACGAGGGAATGCTCGCTACACGAGGGAAATATTTAGCGAAAAAAGCGCTTGTTACACGATTTGCTCGTTATATGGAATACTCGTTAGGTGAGGGACCACTGTATAGTTAATGGTCCAGGTCAGACTGAAATGTCGTCATAAGTCTGTCTCATCTATGTGACGGTTATTTGTGCATTGTTCCAGTCACAATGTTGTGCCCTTTTATTCTGCAAATTTTGTTTTATTGTGAAATATCTGACATAAACACTGAGAGATTTTGGTGTACAATCCTTATTTGAGGGATTAAAATATTCTTGCCTGCTGGTGGAAAGGTTATGAGCAGCCTTAATGACCCTTGTATAATCAATAGGTTTTAACCCTCTCACTGTCGTTCCCGTAATACTACGCCAAAATACTAGCAGCTTCCAATCTTGCGGGAGAAAGCTGGTAGGCCTACATGTGAGAGAATGGGTCTGCATTGTCAATATGTGCAGTATAAAAAAAATCCTGCAGCACTGCATAATAATACAAAAAACTGCGACTGTGTTTTTGGTTTAAAACAGTGACTTTGCAGTGTATTTTTGTATGGTATTTATGGTTGTATTTTTTCTTGGTCTCATTTGATAGAATGGAAGATATATTACAGAAATAGAAATGATTTTTAGTGGTATACAAACTAAAAGTACTTTCAAATTGAGCTCAAAATAGCTGAAATGTTTGATTTTTGCCAATGTTCAAGAGTAAACAAATCACGTCAAACATCCAATACATGTCAACTGGTGGGTCTACTATGCTTTTACAAATGTGCTGATGTTATTTATACCATTTTTACAATAATGCAGTAGACTGCATAACAGTAAATCTTCTATTTTTTGTGTGAATAAAAATTCAAAATGGAAAGCAAGCGTAATATAAGAGGGGCCTGGAGACGTGACTAATGAGCTGAGAAAATGTTATTTTAGTGCTAGGAATGTTTGTGTTGTTAATTCTGGACCCTATTTTGAAATTGAATTTTCTTGAATTTTGTATAAAATTGGCCAAATTACCAATTTCAGATCACTTTATTGGGTAGTTGAAAAGGAGTTCTAGTGAAATATAGTCAAATAGAACAATGGAATTGGCCCAAAATAGGGCTCAAAGTAAGCAAAATCGCCGATGCGTAAATATCGTCAAGACCGCTAACTTTGCAAGAGCGTAATTCTGTATGGTTCCATCTTAAATTCTTCTATACTGAGAACAAGTTTGCGAGCAGGGGTCATAACAGTGAAAGGGTTAAACCCCATTAACCAGACATCCTATCAAAGAATAAACTGTCTTATACCAAGATTAGAATAAATTCCAATGTCAGATATTAGCTCCTTGTAGAAGTAATTTTCTGAACTTGTTTCACAGGCACCTTTGCTGTAGTTTGTCTGATGACTGGAAAAATTGTAGAAGAGTTAGCTACTCTGCCAGACACAGAGAGAGACTTGCCAATTGATGGCAACATTACTGAGAGTCTACCCACCAACCAAACCACCATGCTGACATATACTGGAAGTCTACCCACCAACCACACCACCACACTCATGTATACCGAGAACCTACCCACAACTACTCTGATGTCTAACACAACTCTACCCACCAACCACACCCCCATGCTGACATATACTCCCAGTCAGGTGGCAGCAGTTGTAACTCTCATGAATGGAATTATTGAGGTGGGACACAATTTTCATTTTGTGATTTTTATGAATTTATTATATTAACTTACTAAATATATTTGTGGTAAAATATTATATATGTAAATACAGCTGATGAAATTTATTGTGAACCCTAGAGTAGACTACATAACAGACTAATAATAATATATTAATAATATTTTATTTTAGCATGATACAATGTTTGTACCTGTGATGGGTGACGTTTAGTTGTGCATGCAAAAAGCCCATACTTATACAGAGCATTTTGGGCAAACCTAAGCCTAACTTAAGAGTACCATGGCATTAACTAATTAATTGTGTGTGTGTATATAATGTATATGTACATATGTTGTGCCGAATAGGTAAAACTTGCGATTTTGGCTTAAATAGCAATTCTCCTCTTGTCGAATAAGGCAAACAAAAATTTGTGTATGCAATAATTTCACAAAAATCATTCTGAACCTAACAGAAAAAATATATTATTATTAAATTATTGTAAACTTATCTAAAATATATTTAGTTTGATTAGGCTAAATTAAATTGCGCTTGTTATAATAAGGTTAGGTAAGTTTTCTAAGGTTCTTTTGGTACAAAATTATTAATTTTTACATTAACATAAATGAAACAAATATATCTTTAAATGTATTAGATAAAATTTTAGAAAAGACTTAAATTTAAATGAATTCTTGCTAAGTGACCAGTTTTACCTATTCAGCACAACATAACAACAATAACAATAACTATTTTTATTTTAGCATGATACATGTTTGTACAAAGGAGTGTAACAATTTGGTGTACATGCCAAAAGCCCCTTTACAGTAGACCCTCGGTTTTCATCGATCTCTGTTTTTGTTGATTTCAGTTATCGCCGACTTTTTTCGTCAAAATATTGCCTCCATTTTTGTTGATTTCCTCGGTTTTCGTTGTTGGTCCGGTACGTGTCTGAGTGCCCCGCGCGCACACAAAGCCTCCCCCACACACATTCTCAGGCAGTGTCGTGTTGTTTCTCGGTGAGTGAACATTATCCTGTGAGGTCATACAAAACATTGTTTTTGGCACTTGTTTATTGTGTGTGACTGCTAAATAAGCCACCATGGGACCAAAGAAAGCTCCTAGTGCCAGTCCTTTTGGTAAAGAAAGTGAGGAACACCGTTGAATTAAAGAAAGAAATCATAGAAAAATGTGATAATGGCGTACGTGTGGCCGACCTGGCAAAGTGTTGAGATAGATCTTCAACTTCCTAACTAATCAAACACAGAGTAGTGGTCAACAGAGTTAAATCAGAAACTGCCATAGTGAAAAGCTCTGTTCCACAAGGCACAGTACTCGCCCCCATCCTGTTCCTCATCCTCATATTAGACATAGACAGAGATGTAATCCACAGCACCGTGTCATCCTTTGCAGACGATACTAGGATCTGCATGAGACTGTCATCTATTGAGGACACAGTTAACCTCCAAGAAGATATAAACCAAGTTTTCCAATGGGTAACGGAAAACAACATCATGTTCAATGAGGACAAATTTCAACTACAGTGGACCCCCGCTATTCGAACGGCTCGGCAGTCGAACAAATCGTCATTAGAACAAGAAAATCGATATCGTCATGCGAACAAAATATCACGATTCGAACAAGTGTGTCCATCACCTGTCCGCCCAGGCGCTTGGAGAGCCAGTCCCTCGTTGTTTACAGTCGAGAGAACAATACCCTGCACGCTCATCCAGACATTTCACAATTAATTATAATTGTTTGGAGTTTGTTCATTAAGTGTGAGGCAGTGGTGGTAGAGGCAGTGGTGAGAGGCAGTGGTGAGAGGCAGTGGTAGAGGCAGTGGTGAGATGCAGTAGTGAGAGGCAGTGGTGGTTGAGGCAGTGGTGAGAGGCAGTGGTGAGAGGCAGTGGTGAGAGGCAGTGGTGGTTGAGGCAGTGGTGGTTGAGGCAGTGGTGGTTGAGGCAGTGGTGAGAGGCAGTGGTGAGAGGCAGTGGTTGTAGAGGCAGTGGTGAGAGGCAGTGGTGAGAGGCAGTGGTGGTAGAGGCAGTGGTGGTTGAGGCAGTGGTGGTAGAGGCAGTGGTAGAGGCAGTGGTGGTAGAGGCAGTGGTGGTAGAGGCAGTGGTGGTAGAGGCAGTGGTGGTAGAGGCAGTGGTGGTAGAGGCAGTGGTGGTTGAGGCAGTGGTGGTAGAGGCAGTGGTAGAGGCAGTGGTGGTAGAGGCAGTGGTGAGAGGCAGTGGTGAGAGGCAGTGGTGAGAGGCAGTGGTGAGAGGCAGTGGTGGTAGAGGCAGTGGTGAGAGGCAGTGGTGGTAGAGGCAGTGGTGGTTGAGGCAGTGGTGGTAGAGGCAGTGGTAGAGGCAGTGGTGGTAGAGGCAGTGGTGGTAGAGGCAGTGGTGGTAGAGGCAGTGGTGAGAGGCAGTGGTGATAGGCAGTGGTGAGAGGCAGTGGTGGTTGAGGCAGTGGTGAGAGGCAGTGGTGGTAGAGGCAGTGGTGGTAGAGGCAGTGGTGGTAGAGGCAGTGGTGGTTGAGGCAGTGGTGGTAGAGGCAGTGGTGGTAGAGGCAGTGGTGAGAGGCAGTGGTAGAGGCAGTGGTGAGAGGCAGTGGTAGAGGCAGTGGTGGTAGAGGCAGTGGTGAGAGGCAGTGGTGGTTGAGGCAGTGGTGGTAGAGGCAGTGGTGAGAGGCAGTGGTAGAGGCAGTGGTGAGAGGAAGTGGTGGTTGAGGCAGTGGTGAGAGGCAGTGGTGGTAGAAGCAGTGGTGAGTAAACAAGATTAAATGAAGGTTCGGGAGGGAGTTTTGTAAACAAACCAGTTGTTGTTGTTGTTGCTGTTACCAGCCTGACACGTACGATTTCTGTTCACTACTTGAAGCTGACTGGAAGTGATCTGATGCAGATAGCATTACAAACTCCGTTTTCTCTTATACTAACACGTCTGAAGGAGGAAAGAATGGGAAGATGTTTTCATAGCTGTAGCGAGAATGCTCGCCACCACCATCCTTCCCAGCCACCACATTCGTAATGACATACATATTTTATTCATTCTAGAGTGTATATCAGGTTTTTATGTTATTTATATTGTTTATTATGTCATATTAGATGAATTGTGATAGATAAATAAGCTGTCGAGTTGATAATAGCTTCACAGTGAAGTACTATTTTGTCATGCCTCCTGACAGCAGGAACGGATTAATTGTATTTCCATTATTTCTTATGGGAAAAATTAAATCGCCTTTCGAACATTTCACGTTAAGAACAAGCTCCTGGAACGGATTAAATTCTAATGGCGAGGGTCCACTGTACTCCGTTATGGAAAACTGGAGGAGATAATAACTAGAACAGAGTATACTACAAACTCTGATCATACAATAGAGCAGAAAAATAATGTGAGGGACCTGGGAGTGGTAATGTCTGAGGATCTCATTTTCAAGGATCACAACAGTGCCACAATCACAACTGCAAAACAAATGATAGGATGGATAATGAGAACGTTCAAAACAAGAGACGCCAAGCCAATGATGATCCTTTTCAAATCACCTGTTTTCTCTAGGCTGGAATACTGCTGTACATTAACATCTCCATTCAAAGCAGGTGAAATTGCAGATCTGGAGAGTGTACAGAGAACCTTTACTGCACATATAAGTACCATCAAACACCTCAACTACTGAGAATGCTTGGAAGCACTTGACTTGTGCTCACTGGAATGCAGACGAGAGAGATATATCATAATCTACACTTGGAAAATCCTAGAAGGAATGGTCCCAAATCTGCACACAGAAATCACTCCCTATGAAAGTAAAAGACTGGGCAGGCGATGCAAAATACCCCTAGTGAAAAGTAGGGGCCCAAGACTGTTCAACAACCTCCCACCAAGCATAAGGGAAATTACCAATAGGCCCCTGGCTGCCTTCAAGAGAGAGCTGGACAGATACTTAAAGTCGGTGCTGGATCTGCCGGGCTGTGGTTCATACATTTGACTATGTGTGGCCAGCAGTAACAGCCTGGTTGATCAGGCCCTGATCCACCGGAAGGCCTGGTTGTGGACCGCGCCGCGGGGGCATTGATCCCCAGAATACCCTCAAGGTAGACTCCAGGTAGGATGTAGGGGAAGCCCCTATCAACCATCAGTTCCATTGTGGCAAAAAAAAAAAAAAAGAAATCAAGGAAGCTGATGTTGCAAAAGGGGTAATTGTGATAATGAAACAGAGATCAAAAACAATTGAAGATGTAGAGAAATTGTTGTTGGTGTGGATCAACGAGAAACAATTAGCGGGAGATAGTATTGTGCAGTCGATAATTTGCGAAAAGGCAAGGCAGTTGCATGACGTTCTCATAAAGAAAATGCCTGCAATGAGTGCTGATGTTAGTAAATTTAAGGCCAGCAAATGCTGGATCGAAAAATTCAAGAAGTGAAGTGGCATACACAGTGTTGTAAGGCATGGTGAGGCTGCCAGTTCAGACAAACATGTGACTGAAAATTTTGTGTGTGAATTCAAAAACTATGTACAGTGGACCCCCGAGTTTCGTAAAAACTTCACTCCTGAAGTCTGCTCAAGTGCCATTACCGAACGAATTTACTCCCTTAAGGAAAAAATGTCATGTAGGTTAGTCTATTTCAGACCCCCAAAAATACACTTCCACAAGCACTTACAATATTATACTTACATAAATGTACGATTTCCAGGGTTTACGAAACTCGGGGGTCCTTTGTAGAGGCTGAAAAATTCGTCCCCCAACAAGTGTTCAATTGTGAAGAAACAGGCCTCTTTTGGAAGAAAATGCCAAAGAGGACCTACATCATGCAGGAGAAAAAGGCACTGCCCAGGACACAAGCCTATGAAAGGCAGGCTAACACTCTTGTTCTGTGGTAATGCTAGTTGGGATTTCAAAGTGAAGCCTTTACTGGTGTATCACTCTGAAAATCCTGGAGTGTTCAGGAAAAAGTGTCGTCAAGAGTAAATTGTGTGTGATGTAGAAGGCTAACAGTAAGGCATGTGTCACAAGGGAAATTTTCTTGGAATGGTTCAATGAAGTGTTTGGCCTGAGTATGAAAAAATACCTCCTGGATAATAAATTGCCACTCCAGTGCCTCCTTTTAATGGACAATGCTCCTGCTCATCCTCCAGACTTGGAAGACCAATTGTCTAAGGAATTCAGTTTCATCACAGTGAAGTTCTTGCTTCCTAGCAACACTCCTCTCATCCAGCCCATGGACCAGCAGATCATTGCAAACTTCAAAAAACTGTACACCAAAGCAATGTTTCAAAGGTGCTTTGATGTGACCTCAGACACTAAATTGACCCTAAGAGAGTTCTGGAGGGGTCACTTCAATATCTTCCATTGCATAAGCTTTATAGATAAGGCTTGGCAGGGAGTGACTTCCAGGACGATGAACTCTGCTTGGAGAAAATTGTGACCAGATTGTGTCCAAGAGAAGGATTTTGATGGGTTTAGGGCTGACCCTGTCGACCCTCTGCCTGTTGTGGAAAGGACTGTGGCATTGGGGAATTCCAAGGGGTTGGAAGTGAGTGGCGAGGATGTGGAAGAGTTAGTGGAGGACCACAATGAAGAGCTAACCACTGAAGTACTTCAACACCTTTCATCTGCAACAGCAACAGAGCACATCTGAGGAAATTGCTTCACAGGAGGAGGAAGAGAGATGGAAGAAGGTGCCTTCTTCAGAGATTAAGGAGATTTGTGCAATATGAAGTAGGGTGCAAGCATTTGTGGAGGAACATCACCCTGAGAAAGCTGTTGCAATCCGTAAGGTAAGTGTGATGTTATTATTGTTTTATTCTTCATGTCTCATTGTTTTCTGTATGTAAATCTATATTTCATGTAAAAAAAAAATATTTTTTTAAATACTTTTGGGTGTCTGGAAATGATTAATTGGATTTACAGTGGACTTCTGCCTAACGAAAACCCCGGAAATCGTACAATTATGTAAGTATAATATTGTAAGTGCTTGTGGAAGTGTATTTTTGGGGGTCTGAAATAGGCTAACCTACATGACATTATTTCTTAAGGAAGTAAATTCGTTCGGTAACGGCACTTGACCAGGCTTCTGGAATGAATTTTGTTCGTTAGGCGGGGGTCCACTGTACTGTACATTATTTCTTATGGGGAAAATGGTTTTGAAAATCGTAAATTTTTAATTTCAACAGATTAATTACGATAATCAAGGGTCCATTGTATATATATACATATACAGTAGACCCCCATCTCTATTATACAGTGGTCCCCCGCCTAACGAGCACCCCGGAAATCGTACAATTATGTAAGTATAATATTGTAAGTGCTTGTGGAAGTGTATTTTTGGGGGTCTGAAATAGACTAACCTATGTGACATTATTTCTTAAGGAAGTAAATTCGTTGGGTAATGGCACTTGAGCAGGCTTCTGGAATGAATTTTGCTCGTTAGGCGGGGGACCACTGTATCTGGAAACTTTCCAAAATTTCAAGTGTATTAAAGTTATTGCATATTTTATATGTACTCTGATACTAATACTTGTGTATCTGTACCTAAATATACTTACACACTGTGCTGGCATGCAGGTACACATTAAAATCACTAAGAGTGTCCCTCTAGTCTTAATGCCATAGTAATACTAATACAGTGGTCCCTCGGTTTTCGTGCATCTCCAAACTCGAACATTTATGTAAGTGTATTTTCGTAAGTGCTGTTGCAAGTGTATTTTTGGGGGTCTGAAATAGACTAACCTACGTGACATTATTTCTTAAGGAAGTAAATTTGTTCGGTAATGGCACTTGAGCAGCATTCTGGAACGAATTTTTGGCAAAAACCGAGGGACCACTGTAGTACGTAATAATAATCACTCTTTGGCACATTAAATGTCTTATTTTACAAAAATATAGACATTTTCATTAATCCATCTATGATATTTTCTTCAAAATTAAATAAGAAACACATCACATAGCATATAAACATGCTATGTTTATATGCTTTGGAGGTGTGGTAGCCAGGCGGAGGGAAAACATTACGTTTTCTCTGGTCCAGCACGAGAGAAAATGTGTATGAATCTGCATTTGGCCTAGACACTCTCTTTAATCCTCCGCTTTTGTTTACAATTCTCGGCATGAATTATTACATCTCCATTCGTTTATGATGGCATCTAAAGGTAGTTGTTAGAAACGATTAAATTCAGTGAACAAGGTATGTCAATGGTAATAATATGGCTCTGGGCCGCAGTGTAGGTAGCCGGTAGGTATAGCCCAGCTATATAGCCAGGTGAACTAAATAGCTACATCTACCGGCTACCTACACCTGACTTCCTACAAATAAATACTACTCACTTCTCATCCAACATTAAGACTACACATATTTTAGGGTAAATAATGAGTGTACTGTATGTCTATTTTATCTCTCTGGGCTGCTTTAAATATCGTATACGTATTAAGTTTGGGACAGGGAGCCAGGGCTACCTACCGGCTACCTACATCTACCGGCTACCTACACGGG
This sequence comes from Cherax destructor, assembly GCA_009830355.1. Taxonomy (NCBI): domain Eukaryota; kingdom Metazoa; phylum Arthropoda; class Malacostraca; order Decapoda; family Parastacidae; genus Cherax; species Cherax destructor. The sequence goes on from WNWK01010019.1 coordinate 67,450, forward strand.
TTATTGACGTACAAGTACGCCTAAATTCTAGCGCCCTCAAATCAAGCAGAAACAGGCTGTTAGGCCTAGATGTGATAGAATGGGTCGGTGCGGTCAGTGTGCGCAGTATAAAAAAATTCCTCCACCACACAGTGCATAATGAGGAAAAAAAACCTCTGACCATGTTTTTGGTTTAAAACAGCGATTTTGCAGTCTATTTTTGTATGGTATTTATGCTTGTATTCTCGTTTTCTTAGTCTCATTTTATAGAATAGATGATATATTACAGAAATAGATATAATTTTGACTGGTTTCACGATGACAAGTACCTTGAAATTGAGCTCAAAGTAGCGAAAATGTTCGATTTTGGCCGATGTTCAAGAGTAAACAAATCACACCATGCGTCCAATACACATCATCTGGAAAGTCTAATATTCTTGCACAAGTGCGCTGATATTATTTATACCATTTTTACAATGATGCAGTTGCATACTTAACAGTAAATCTTCTATTTTTTGTGAGAATAAAAATTCAAAATGGAAAGCAAAAGTAATGTAAGAGGGGCCTTGAGACGTGACTAATGAACAGAGAAGATGTTATTTTAGTGCCAGGAATGTCTGCCTTGTTTATTCTGGACCCTATTTTGAAATTGGCATCGTTTGAAATTTGTGTGAAATTGGCCAAATTGACATTTTCTGACCACTATTTTGGGTAGTTGAAATTGGTAAATAGGCAGTTTCTTGTACTCAATCGATAGAAGAAATGGAGTTCTAGCGAAATAGCTATAATTTTAGTAGACTGAAACATTGGAATTTGCCGAAAATAGGGCTCAAAGTGGGCGAAATTGCCGATGCGTAAATGTCATGGATACTGCTAACTTTGCAAAAGCATAATTCCGTTAGTTTTCGATCAAATTTCATAATTTTTGTGGCGTTATGATCGGAAAAAGATTCTCTATCATTTCATAAGAAAACAAATGTTTTTTTTTTCTTTTTTTAAATTCTTGGACCCTGAGAACGAGTTTCGGAGAGGGTCCTTGGACCCCCAAGGGGTTAATGCCTAGTTCTATTACTAACTTAATATAAGTTAATATAAGTTAGTGTAAACTTGGCATTTATATGCATTTAAAAGTGGAAAAAATGGCATTCTGCTTTCCGGTAATGTCCGCTTTCCAGCGATAGCCTGGAGCCTAACCTGCCGTATAAGTGGTGCACTACTGTGTATATATATATACAGTGGAACCTCAGCTTATGAATTTAATCCATTCCGTGACCTTCTTCATATCCCAATTTGTTCATATGCTGAGTCAATTTTCCTTGTTTAAATTAACCCTTTGAGGGTTTTTGACGTACTAGTACGGCTTACACGCCAGGGCATTTGACGTACTAGTACGCCTAAATTCTAGCGCCCTCAAATCAAGCAGAAACAGGCTGGTAGGCCTAAATGTAAGAGAATGGGTCTGTGCGGTCAGTGTGCACAGCTTAAAAAAAATCCTGCACCACACAGTGCATAATGAGGAAAAAAAAAACTGACCGTATTTTTGGTTTAAAACAACGACTTTGCAGTCTATTTTCATATGGTATTTATGATTATATTCTCGTTTTCTTGGTCTCATTTGATAGAATGAAAGATATATTAGAGAAATAGAGATAATTTTGATTGGTTTCTCAATGACAAGTACCTAGAAATTGAGCGCAAAGTAGCGAAAATGTTCGATTTTTGGCAATGTTCAAGAGTAAACAAATCACGCCACACGTACTATACACATCAACTGGTGACTCTAATATTCTTGCAGAAGTGTGCTGATGTCATTTATATCGTTTTTACAATGATGCAGTAGTATACATAATAAATCTTCAATTTATTGTGAGAATAAAAATTCAAAATGGAAAGCAAAAGTAATGTAAGAGGGGCCTGGAGACGTGACTAATGGACAGATAAAATGTTATTCGAGTGCCAGGAATGTCTGTCTCGTTTATTCTGTACCCTATTTTGAAATTGGCATCTTTTGAAATTTGTGTGAAATTGGACAAATTGCCAATTTCTGACCACCTTATTGGGTAGTTGAAATCGGTAAATTGGTGGTTTCTTGTACTCAATCGATAAAAGAAATGGAGATCTAGCGAAATAGCTATAATTGTAGTAGACTGAAACATTGGAATTTGTCGAAAATAGGGCTCAAAGTCGGTGAAATTGCTGATGCGTAAATAGCATCGATACCGCTAACTTTGCGAGAGCATAATTCCATTAGTTTTCGATCAAATTTCATAATTTTGGTGGCGTTATGATCGGAAAAAGATTCTCTATCATTTCATAAGAAAAAATAATTTTTTTTTCCAAAAATGTTTAGACCCTGAGAGTTAAGAATCGGGGTCTCGACCCTGAAAGGGTTAATTGAAAAGCTATTAATCTGTTCCGGCGGAATTCCTGCTCTCAGGAGGCACGACAAAATACTTCAGTTTTTTACTAATATCAACTCTACGGCTTATTTATCTATCACAAATAATCTAATACAGTGGTACCCCGACTTACGATGGTCCCCAAACACACCCTTTTATGTAAGTTGATTTTTTTAAATGCTTTTGTAAGTGTAATTTTGGGGGTCTAAAAGGACTAGTCTATTTTACATAATTTCTTATGGAGATAAATTCGTTTGGTAATGGCACTTGAACAGCATTCTGGAATGAAAAAATATCGTAAGTCGGGGTACCACTGTATTAATAACATAGAAACATGATACAGTGAAACCCCGAGTTTCAGCCGTAAACCGTTCCAGGAGCTAGGCCTAAAGTCGAAGCGGCCAAAAGTCGAAGCAATATTTCCCATAAGAAATAATGGAAATACAATTAATCCGTTCCAGACACCCAAAAATATTCACAAAAAATACATTTTTTAAAGAATAACTATAGTTTTACATACACATGGCACAGATAAATGTGTATAAAGTAATAAATTTATAATTAAACATTGAAATAAACATTTAAAATAACATTTACTTACCTTTATTGAAGAGACTTGCTGGCATCTGGAAGATAAGGAGGAGGAGAGGGGGAGGGAGCACTCATTGTTTGGAAGGGAAATCCCCCTCCATAAGGACGTCAGGTAACAAGTCCCTCTCTGGGGTTACTTCCATTTGTCTTTTAATGCCACTAGGACCAGCTTGAGACACTAGACCCCTGTCGCACAAAATAACTGTCAAGAGTGCTCTGTTTCTGGTGCCTCTAAGATGTCCCTAAAATGGGACATTGTTTTGTCACTGAACATGTTGCAGATATGGGTTGTTTCAGCTTGCTCAGGGTGGTATTTCTCCATGAAGCTTTGCAGCTTATTCCACATTCCACACATGTCCTTAAGCACTGAAAAAGGCACCTCCTTCACTCCCTCTTCCTCCTCCTGTGAAGCAAGTTCCTCAACTGTGATCTGATGCTGTTGCTGACGAAGCTCTTGCAGCTCGTCAGTGGTTAGCTCTTTATTGTGGTCCTGCACCAACTCTTCCACATCCTCACCACTCACCTCCAACCCCAGGGACTTGCCCAATGCCACAATACCTTCCCCAACAGGCAGAGGGTCGTTAGGGTCAGGGTCAGCCTCAAACCCTTCAAAATCCCTCTGTTGGACACAATCTGGCCACAGTTGTCTCTAAGCAGACTTCAAAGTCCTGGAAGTCACTCCTTCCCAAGCCTTACCTATAAGGTTTATGATGTAGATACTGAAGTGATTCCTCCAGAACTCTCTTAGGGTGAACTCAGTGTCTGAGGTCACTTCAAAGCACTTTTCAAACACTGCTTTTGTATAGTTTTTTGAAGTTAGAAATGACCTGCTGGTCCATGGGCTGGATGAGAGGAGGCAAGAACTTCACTGTGATGAACTTGAAGTCCCTAGACAAATAGTCTGCCAAGTTTGGAGGATGAGTGGGAGCATTGTCCAGTACCAGGAGGCACTTGAGTCCCAATTTCTTTCCCTGGAGGTATTTTTTCATAATGGGTCCAGAGACTTGATGGACCCACTCAATGAAAATTTGCCTTGTGACCCATGACTTATTATTAGCTTTCCAGAACACACACAATCTATCCTTGACGACATTGTTTTTCTTGAACACTCTGGGATTTTCTGAGTGATACGCGAGTAAAGGCTTCACTTTAAAATCCCCACTAGTGTTAGAACAAAACAAGAGAGTTAGCTTGTCTTTCATAGGCTTGTGTCCTGGCAGTGCCTTTTCCTCCTGAGTAATGTAGGTCCTGTTGGGCATTTTCTTCCAAAACAGGCCTGTTTCGTCACAATTAAACACATGTTGGGGTTCAAATTTTTCAGGGTCTACGTACCCCTTAAATTCATTCAAAATTTTTTCACCCGCATGTTTGTCTGAACTGGCTGCCTCACCATGCCTTATCACACTGTGTATGCCACTACACTTCTTAAATCTGTCAAACCAGCCTCTGCTGGCCTTAAAATCGATCTATATTTGGCAAATATGTTGATACCTTTCGCAACATCAGCTTCCTTCAGTTCTTTTCTCTTTGCCAGGATAGAAGTGATAGTAGATTTGTTTTTTCCATACATCCTGGCAAGCTCCCCCACACGTTCGCCACTCTCATATTTTTCTACTACTTTGGACCCTCGGTTTTCGTTCACCTCCAATCTCGAACAATTATGTAAATGTATTTTTGTAAGAGCTTTTTGTAAGTGTATTTTTGGGGTTCTGAAACGACTAATCTAATTTACATTTGTCCTTATGGGAACAAATTCGTTCGGTAATGGCACTCAAACAGCATTCTGGAATGAATTTTCAATGAAAACCGAGGGTTCACTGTATTTCTTTCTTCAGTTCTATGGTGTTCCTCACCTAGAGGCACCTCAGTGGTGCCTCTAGGAAGCTTCTTTGGACCCATGGTGACTTATTTCACAGTCACAATCAATAAATAATCACTAAACACAATGAATTTATTGTGAAATGTTTGGATGTGCATGCAGGATAATGTTCACTCAAGGGTAAACAACGCTTACTTTTATTGAAGATTGTTGATGGCATCTGGAAGATAGGGAGGAGGAGTGAGGGAGGGTTTAGTGTTTGGAAGGGGAATCCCCACTCCCTGCCTTCCTGCTACACTCCCTGCATGCCTGCTACACTCCCTGCATGCCTGCTACACTCCCTGCATGCCTGCTACACTATCTGCATGCCTGCTACACTCCCTGCATGCCTGCTACACTCCCAGCATGCCTGCTACACTCCCTGCATGCCTATTACACTCCCTGCATGCCTGCTAAACTCCCTGCATTCCTGATACACTCCCTACATGCCTGCTACACGTCCTGCATACCTGCTACACTTCCTGCATGCCTACTACACTCCCTGCATGCCTGCTACACTTCCTGCATGCCTGCTACCTTCCTGC